>PVKY010002341.1:0-26122 GCA_004027775.1 Bradypus variegatus | reverse complement strand
GGTTTCTCCGCCCACCACACAGGAGAGGTTCAGGGAAGACCCACTTGAGGGCACCACCTGCTGGTGGACTTGGGAAGCTGCACCACAGCAAGCTGTGCCTCTGGTAGGTAGGGAAACTACACTCCAGCTAGTTGTAACTCAAGAGCACCACCTCCTGGTGGGTTAGGGAAATGGCACTCCAGCTAGCTGTGCCTCAAGCATGCCAACTGCTGGTCAGTTAGGGAAACTGCACTACAATAAGCTATGTCCAAAGAGCGCCACCTGTTTATACCTTAGGGAGACTGCACTCCAGCAAGCTCTGCCTCAAAAGCACCACCTGCAGGTAGTATAGGGAAATCGCACTTCAGCAAGCTGTACCTCAGAGCTCTACCTGCTGGTAGGTAAGGGAATCTGCACTTCAGCAAACAAAATTATATATAAATTCTCAATTAATTCTGCATTTTTAAAATAACCCTATCAAGATAAGAAAACACCTTGAAGTCAGCAGAAATTACAAAGCATTTGAAGGATATAGAAGATATGACAAGCAAAACAAACAAAAAGCTGGAAGAGATACAAAATTTGGAGCAATTAATCAAAGAAGTACACAAAAATATCAACATTAAGGCACAGGATTTAAAGTACATGAAGAAGACCCTGGAAGAGCATAAAGAAGAATTTGCAAGAATTAATTTTTAAAAAATAGCAGATCTTATGGAAATAAAAGATACTGTTGATCAAATTAAAAAGATTCTTGAGACACATAACACCAGATTTGAAACAGAGGAATGAATTATTGACCACGAAGATGGGTGATGGAAAGTGAAAGCACAGAAGAATGAAAGGTGAAAAAAATCGAAATATTTGAAATGGATCCCAGGGAAATGATGGACAACGTGAAGCACAAAAATACAAGAATCATTGGTGTTCCAGAAGGGGAAGAGAAGAATAAAGGGCTAGGAAGAGTACTCGAAGAAATTGATGGGGAAAACTTCCCAACCCTTCTAAATGCCATAAATATGCAAATTAAAGACGCAATGAACTCCAAAAAGAATAAATTCAAATAAATCTACTCCGAGACACACACTGATTAGAATGTCAAATGCTGAAAAGGAGAGACTTCTGAAAGCAGCAAGAGAGAAGTGATTCACCACATACAAGGGAAAAAATATAAGACTAAGTACTGACTACTCAGCAGGCACCATGGAGGCAAGAAGGCAGTGGCATGATATATTTCAGATTCTGAAAGGGAAAAATTGCCAGCCAAGAATTCTTTATCCAGCAAAGGCCTCCATCAAAATTGAGGGAAAGTTTAAAATTTTCACAGAAAAACACTAGAGAATTTGTTAACAAGAGACCTGCCTTGCAAGAAATACTAAAGTGAACTCTACAAGCTGAGAAAAAAAGAATGGAGAGAGAGGCCTGGAGAAGAGCACAGAACTGAAGAGTTATTAGTAAGGGTAACTTAAAGGAAAAAAAGGGGGGGATAGATCTAACAACTAAAAACCAAAGGATAAGATGGCTGGTTCAAGAATTACCTTCACAGCAATAACTTTGAATGTGAACGGATTAAACTCTAGAACAACTAATGAACAACCAAGAACTAGTAAATAATCTGGAACAACTGCTGGGTGACAACTGTGACTGCCCACACATCATACACTAACCTGGATTGGGTGGAAAGGCTCAGATCACAGCATAAAATCTGTAAGTAAAAACGGAGGACCCACATTGGGAGCCCCTCCCCCTAAGGCAGGCTTTGCTGCAGGACCTCACTGTGGGAGAAAGCAGCACTCTGAAAGCGAGCAAATATAGCTCAGACCAGCTCCAACTGGGGTTTTCATTAACAAATGTGGACTGCTGAACACAAGCTACAAACATAGACAGCAGCAAAGGACCCTGAGGTCGCTCCCAGTGAAGAGGAGGTAGGGCTGACGGAGAGGAAAAAAAAATAATTAAAAAAAGAAAAAAATACAGAGACTTTTACAGACTGACCTTAGAGAGCCAGAAAACACCTGTGCCCCAGGAGGGGGAGCCCAGAAGACCAGGTGCTCTATCTGACCGACAGGGGAAATTGGGGGGCCGTGGACTGGCTCTGAAAGGGGGCTTTCTTTCCCTTTTTCTCTCTCTCAACCTGAGGACTCGGTGGAGCCTCAGCCATTTTCAGTCCGCAGTGCTCTGACCCAGACAGCGGTGGAGATAACAGAGTCAGAGAGACAAAGGAACTACTGAAATGCTGAAGATAGCTCCCTAGGGGGTTTATCTTCCCTAAGAGGAGGGAGGTAGGGCCCAGCTCAAGGGCCTGCCCTCCCCTCAGAACTCAGACACTAGGGCCTGGGGGGAAACAGTCAAAACAGAAACAACCTAAGCTGAGAACTAAAGGGGCCACACCTCCTTACACCACTAAAGGGCAACAGGCTGACAGGGCCACCTGCTATGCAGGTTAGGGAAAGCACAGCAGCTACAGGCCTCACAGGGAAGTCTGTCAATCTGTAAGACACCCCTCACGGAGACTTGACTCTGAATACAGCCCCACTCAGAGATCTGAACTCAGTATGGTCTAGGAAAATCTGATTGGGGTAGCCAGGGAAGACAGACACCTAGACAACAAAGGACTACAAACTATACTGGGAAGGGTGGAGATATGGCCCAGTCAAAGGAACAAACTTATGCCTCAATCAAGATACAGTTGAGATATCATTTCACTTCAATGACAGTCAATTAAAGATTTTCAAAGAAATGTGCTATATCAAATAAAAAACCAAATCAACAAGTTCAGGGAAGATGTGGCAAAAGACATGAAGGATATAAAGAAAACACTGGGAGAACATAAGGTAGAAATTGAAAGTTTGAAAAAACCACTGGCAGAATCTATGGAAATGAAAGGCACAACACAAGAGATAAAAAACACAATGAAGACATACAAAACCAGATCTCAAGAGGCAGAAGAAAACACTCCAGAACTGGATAAAAAGACACCTGAAAGCCTACACACAACAGAACAGATAGAGAAAAGAATGGGGAAATATGAGCAACACCTCAGGGAACTGAATGACAACATGAAGCGTGTCATGGGTGTCCCAGAAGGAGAAAAGAAGGGAAAAGGGGCAGAAGCAATAACAGAGGAAATAATCAATGAAAATTTCCCATCTCTTATGAAAGACATAAAATTACTGATCCAAGTACAGCGTACCCCAAACAAAATAGATCTGAATAGACCTATGCCAGGACACTTAATAATCAGATTATCATACCTCACAAACAAAGAGAGAATCCTGAAAGCAGCAAGAGAAAAGCAATCCATCACACAAAGAAAGCTTGATAATACTGTGGGCGGATTTCTCAGTAGAAACCATAGAGGCAAGAAGGATGAGGTGTGATATATTTAAGATACTGAAAGAGAAAAACCGCCAACCAAGAATCCTATATCCAGCAAAACTGTCCTTCATATATGAGGGAGAGCTTAAAATATTCTCTGATAAACAGACAATGAGAGAGTTTGTGACAAGATACCTGCTGTACAGGAAATACTGAAGGGAACACTACAGACAGAAAGGAAAAGACCGGAGTGAGAGGTTTGGAAGACAATTTTGGGTGACAGTAGCATAACAATGTAAGTACACTGAACAAAGATGACTGTGAGTATGGTTGAAAGAGGAAGGCTAGGAGCATGTGGGACACCAAATGGAAAGAGGAAAGATAAAGACTGGGACTGTGTAACTCAGTGAAACCTAGACTGCTCAAAAATTGTGGTAAAATGGACAAACATGTTTTTCCATGAGGGAGAACAAATGAATGTCAACCTTGCAAGGTGTTAAAAATAGGGTGGTATTGGGGAAAAGAATACAATCAGTGCAAATTATACTTAACAGAAACACTGTATTATACTCCCTTTAATGTAACAAAGGCAATATACCAAAGCTAAATGCCTATAAGCGGGGGATATAAAGGAGGGGTAAGGAACTCTTGGCATCGGTGATGTTGTCTGACTCTTCTATTGTACTTTAGCTCAATTCTGTCTTTCCTTTTGTTGCTTTTTAGCTGTCATTTTTTTCTTTTTCATTTTCTTTTGTCTTTCTACCTTCTTTGACTCTTTCTCCTCCTTTGTGGAAGAAATGGAGACGGTGGTAAATGCATAAATACGTGATTATACAGGGAACCAGCGGTTGTTTACTGAGGAGAGAATGTATGGTGGGCGAACAAAACAGAATTGAATGACAACATGAAGCCCATGAATTGAGTACATGTCATGGGTGTCCCAAAAGGAGAAAAGAAGGGAAAAGGGGCAGAAACAATAACAGAGGAAATAATGATGAAGAAACCTTGAGGGCACTATATTGAGTGAATAAGTCAGACACATAAGGACAAATATTGTATGGTCTCACTGATATGAACTAATTATAATACGTGAACTCAGACATGAAATATAAGTTACCAGGATATACAACAAGGCTAAAGAATGGGGAGGAGTTACCTATTATGAGCAGAATGTTTAACTAGGTTGAATTTAAGTGTTTAGAAATGGACAGAGGTGATGGTAGCACGTTGTGAGAATAACTACAATGCTGAATGGCGTGTGAATGTGGTGGAAAAGGGAAGCTTAGAGTCACATTTGTCACCAGAAGGAAAGTTGGAGGTTAAAAGATGAGAATGTATAAAACAATGAATCTTGTGGTGGACAATGTCCATGATTAACGGCACAAATATTAGAAATCTCTCACAAACTGGAACAAATGTATGATACTATAACTAGAAGTTAATAGAGGGGTATATAGGGGAAAATATACACCTATTCCAAACTATACACTACAATTAGTAGTATTTCAACATTCTTTCATCAACAGTAACAAATGTACCAGAACAATACTATGAGTCAATAATGGGGGGGGGGGGTTGTTATGGGTATGGGAGGACTGGAGTTTTCTTTTTTGTTTTTATTTCCTTTCTGGAATAATGGATGCACAGCTGTATGATGGTACCTTGGGCAAGCGATTGTGCACACTGGATGACTGTATTACCTCACTTCTTTAAAACCTTGCACTTTCGAGCATGAAGTCCCTTCACCTGACTTGCCACAGTTTGAAGACACTGAAAACCACCATCAAGCCCAGCCCCCACTGCTCTATTCTTTGAACCCAAGAGTAAAGCAATCATCACAAGTTTTGAAAACAAAAAACTTTATTTATAAAAGTAACTTTTACCTCAGTTTTACATACCATGTAACGTGAACACTGACAGTAACATTTTCTGGAAACCTTAAAACACGTACACTTTAAACACATGAGGTCCGTGCCTCTCTCTTTCCCTCACTGTATGGTAAAACATACAACAACACTTCAGCTTTGACGCTCAGCCACTCACTGTGCAGTCACTTCCTGGGGCAGGGGCCTCTGGGACAGTCACAGGACCATGGGGTCAGGGGGCCGCAGGCTGCATGAGCTGCAGAGGCACAGGACCACGGGCTGCAAGGTCACGGGGCCGTGGGCTGCGGGATCACAGGACCACAGGCTGCAAGGTCACAGGCCATGGGCCACGGAGTCATAGGGCCGTGGGATCACGGGGCCACGGGCTGCACGGTCAGAGGGCCACGGGGTCACAGGACCATGGGCTGCGGGCTCCTGAGCAGCAGTGGTGCCAGCCTGAGCAGGGCCCGCACCGGCATGTTCCGCTGTCTGAACCTGAAGAGCAGGTCAGCAAAGCTTGAGCTCCCTGTGGAAACAGAAACAGGGAGGTCACGTCTCTGAGTCAATTCAGCCCCACCCTCGACCAGGTTTGAAGCTGGCCTTCGTCCCTTCGTAAACATTTGCCCAAAGGCAGTGCTTAAATGCTGAATCTCCCAAATGCAATGGAAAACAGGATTTGATGTAAAAGATTCAAGTTGCCCATTCCAAAACCTATCCATTCCAGAAAGTGACCAACAGTGATTGCTGTTATGAAGCTATTTAAATATAAGTAATAAATGTACCCATCTATCTACCATTTAAATGATTTTGTTTACTGATACTAATACTTTAGTTCTTTATCCATGCACTGAAGACTCTAAATAACAAAGAACTCAGCTCAAGATGAGCGACTGTGCCGTAAAGCCGGCGCCTCTTCCTCTGGAGAGCGATGCTCCACCACCTGGACCCCAGATGCAGCCCTGGGCGTCTGGGGTTTCCAAAGCTGCCCAGGTGACCCTGATGTGCAGCTACAGCCCAGAACCAAAACAGGGGCACAGGACCCCAGATTCTGTTCAGGCTCGTCTCCCTCTGCCCTTCACCCCTGCCACGCTCAGCTGCCTCTGCCCTGTGCACACAGCCGCCGTCGCGGGGACAGACAAGAGGCCGAGATGAAAAGGCTCCCTGGTAAAGGCAGGGACGAGATGGAGTATGCGCAGAACACAAAGCAGGAAAACATCTCCTAAGACGGCCTCTGCTGGGACCGCAGGTCAGTTTGTGAGCTGACTGTTTAATGAACCACGACAGAAATCAAGGCTGTTACCTCCTCTTTAATCATGCCTCACATGGGAGGGGGCAGGTGAACAATTCCAACATTCGGACACACTGCGGGGCAGGAGAGATCATCTACATTTAACGTGCTCACTGATTTGTTAGGTTTAAATCTACCCTCCCGCTGTTTTCTATTTCCATCTGTTTTCCTATATTCTTGAGCTTTGCTCTGGGGTGCGGGCTGATCCTTTTGTTACTTGCTTTAAAGGATTATTTGGAGGTAAAAGAATGGTGTTCAGCCTGAGACAGAACATACCCAGTCCCAGAGGCCCTCCTGAGCCCTCTGCTTCGGGAAGCTCCCGAGTTGCAAAGCTGTGAGCCTGCTGGTAGCGTTCCCTCTAACCATTTCTCACAGTTCTCCCAGGCCAAGGGTGAGGTCCTCACGTGCACGGGCTCATCAGCTCGAAGACACTGCTGGTGCTCGCCGGGCCCCGGGCAGCTCTTTCCTTAGGGCTCCACTGCAGACTTGAGCTCCCTCAATTCCCCAACTCTCCACTGTGGCCCTCAGCCCCTCGAGTCTCCCCCAAGCCTGGAAACTTGAGGAGGAAGCTGGGGCTGCCGCAGAGGTCGTCATGCTCGGCTCCCGTGTCCCAGGGCCAGGGGTAAATGTCCACCTCTATCTTCTTTTTGTCACTTTGACACACTGTGGACTTCTGTACTTATCCTGCTCAGGGCTCACTGCAGGCTGACGCCCTCTGTCCACTTCTCAGAATTCTGGTCCTCTGTCTCTTCAAACACGCTCCATCCAGTCTCGCTCCTCTTACCACACGTCTGCCTGACCCTTCCCATGTCCACAGCTCTTACAATCTTTTCTGTACTCTTTCTCCATTTTTCTCTTTTGGCTTCATTCTGTTTACTTTCTACTCCTCTGCTTCCAATTCACTTATTCTCTGCTTTGTCTGATGTTAGTTAACCAACAAACCAAAATTCTTAATTTCAGTTTATTTTCATTTCTAGAATATCCATTTAACTCTTTTCTACTGATTCCAGGTTTCTGGTGAAATTCTCTAACTTTTCTTTTACTTTCTTGGAAATATTAATCATAGTTGTTTTTAAAGTTCCAGCCTGATAACTGCATCACGTCCAGGTTTGTTTCTGTAATGTTTTTTCTCCTCTTGGTTCTCAGTTATTTAGCCCGATCTTTTGTTATATCTGGTAATTTTTCATTGAATGTTGGACACTGTGCTTTGCAATTATAGAGGATCTAGGTATGTCTTCTTCTGCCAGGCAGGGGGACTTCGAGCAAATCTCCTCAATCTTTTTCTAGGCTGACGTCAGGTCCGGACGTCACCCACAAGGCTGGGACCCCTACTTCCCGCCGTGGGCCTGTAGCTGGGACCCCTACTTCTCCCGCGGGCCTGGGAGTGGGACACACTTCTCGGCTTCGCCCTGGCAGGCCCTGAGCTCCACCCACCGCTCTTCAGCTCTGTGCCGCATCTGACCCTTTTACCTCCCCATTCTGCTCTGGGCTGGATTTCTACACGTGTCCAATGATGAATGGGCCTCGAGGGAGCACCCAGGTTTCAAGTTCATGCTCCTGCCGCTCCCTCTAGTGTGGGGCTTTCCTCCTCACGCCTGAGGCTCCTGGCCCGTCCCTAACGCCAGCCTCAGGCCCCACGTCTTGTGCTGTGAACTGGCAAACGCCTGTGGGGGGACCAGGGCGAACGTGGATGCAAAGTTCGAAGCTGTCCTTCCCTCCGGGACTACTGCCCAAGCAGAGCCAGCACGGCCACGGCAAGTCCTGGAAGCCGCGGAGCTTCTATTTGGTCCCATTTCTGTGTTTCTTGTTTGTATTTTGTCGTGCTTCTGTGTTTGTTGCTTGTATTCTGTCGTGCTTCTGTACATTTTGTCATGCTTCTATGTTTCTTGTTTGTATTTTGTCATGCTTCTATGTTTCTTGCTTGTATTTTGTTGAGCTTCTGTGTTTCTTGCTTGTATTTTGTAGCACTTCTGTGTCTGTTTGCATTTTGCGGAGCTTCTGTCTGTTTTTGGTGGAAGAATTAGTCCAATATAAGCAACTCCATCATGGCAAGAACTAGAAATCCCTAGAAAAATGCATTTTTATCTGAGGTTTTCAAAAAAGCAAGAAACCAGTGGTAACATACTTTTAAGTTTAAATGAATAAATGAAGAAATTATCCCCCTTTTCAAACATAATTTTTTCACCCTCAGCTGGGGGGTAGCAACTTGAATAGGATAAAACTAAATAATTAGGGTACTTAGAATTCATCACTACTTACTGGGCACACACTGTATTTGATTCCATTCCAAAAAATACAGCTGGATGCTCACACTATTAGTTTTTTACTCTCTATTATGAAAAAAAAAATTTAATATACATGTAAAGCTTCAAAGTATTACAATTAAGATAGGTGATTAAACAAAAAAACCCAAACTGAAAACCCAGAAAATAAAGAAAAATAACTTTAATAAAAATCAATTAACAGACTGGTGTATCGGGGCTCTGGGAATAAGTAAAGAACCCAACCTTCTCTGAATATAAATGCAAGTTTAGGCATGCTTAGAGTTCAGATAGTTTTTTTAATTAAAAAGTTCCAACAAAAAAACACAATGTAAACTGAGGACTACGATTCACAGTGACGTTGTAATATTCTTTCATTAACTGTAACAAAGGCACTATACCAAAGCTAAAAGCATCAACAAGAGGGGGATGGAAGGAGTGTGGGATTTCTTCCTCGGAAGACATCAGATGTTCTCACATTGACTGCATGGTGAGCACACAACTATGCGGCCCTACCAAGAGCAACCGACTGTACACCTGGGGGGGCCCTACCAGGAGCGAATAAAACTGTTAAACAATGACACGCAAACGTGAATGAAGCTCACAGTTGAACTGGAGAAAACAACTCTCTAAAAATGCCTCCAACAGGGAAGAGAAGAGAGAGCCCACGGCACGTACCTTCTTGTCCGCCGGGTGGCAGGTGCCACGGAGCCGGCACGCCGTGGAACACCAGGAAGCAGGCCAGCGTGCTCAGCTGTGCGTCCTCCAGGGGCTGCCTGCTGAGGTAGGCACGCACACACTCGTCTCCCCCAGCTGCGAGGCACAGACGGAGGGGACCGGCTGAGTGCAGGACTGGGGGGCGCAGAAGGCTTGCCCCAAGTCACCCCCAGCCACTGCTGCCAGCATCGGGGAGGCGCGAGGGACAGCTGCACTCACTGGGCTGAACCGCATCCCACAGCTGGTGGGAACACAACAGGCGCAAAAACTTTGGGAAAAAACTGAGCGAAGCACGGACAGCACAAGCATGGCAGAATGTCAACAGCTGCTGAAGCCGGAGTTCACTGTGTTATTCTGTTTATTGGTATATGCTTTAAATTTTCATAATAAATGTAAAACTGCTAATTTTTTTAAAAGTTTAAGACCCACTTTCTTTGCTCAGGAACTTAAAATCTGAAGATATATATACACAAAACATTAACAGAGAATGATAAATCTGTTTCATTTTCAGAAATAATGATTACAGCTGGGTCACCAAGAGGCCACTTATGCACCTGTGATTTTACCAAGACACAAAAACAAATCCTGTATTCCGATGCTAACGGGCAGGCGCTACATTTCCACTTGGCTCTATTGTTCTCCACGCCAGAGCCAACCGCTAAGGCTACTGAGACAGGAGACCATAGATGTAAGAATCTTAAAAGAGCAATGCTTCTTCACTAGAAATAAATGCAGGACTCTGGAAAACCAGAGTGGCGAATCAACTTTGGGGGAGGCCCTGAGCACTGCTGTAAACCATCAAATGACCTTCAGAGCACTAAAAAAAAGGAATCCAGTGCTGGGTTTCAGAGAATGCACCTGTCAGTGCCAGAGAGCCGCTGCATTAGCCATGCAGTATTTGCAAAGCAGACAATCTGCCAAGATCCGCGGGCATATTTCTTATCACAGCAAAGGTCTGCTACAGGTGATTAAATGCTGAACTGAATAAAAGCAAAACACCAAAACACATGTAACACCCTATATTTCCGCTCCAAATGAGAACCAAAATGATTAATAAATTAACAAAATTAAAAATGACTTGATTTTTTAAAATTCCAAGATGAACTGACAGATCAGATGCAGGTGTTAGCCGTAAACTCCAGGAGTCTGAAATCACTGCTCTCCAAGTCTATCCCTCACAACCACTTTACAAATGAGTTTTTTTCAGAGATTTATTTCCTAGGATTGCAGGTGGTAATTATTAATTGGATTATGTTCAAGCTCTTAGGTTCTACTAATTACTAACAGCTTTAAATAATCCAGAATCGTCACGACCGATATGACTAAGGTTAGTGTTTGTGAACGCTGGGTCTGTCAGGCACACACTGGAAGCATGTGAGTGAACCGAAAGAATAAGAAGATCAAGAAGGTGACGACTGAAAATCCACCTCAGGCCTATCTCACAGATATAACACCTTTCCACTGTCGCCCCACTGCTACAGGGAACTTCACAGTCCCTCGTCACCCCAGGCAGGACTTTGACCGAGGGCCAGCGCCACACGACAGGCGTGGACAACGCAGATGCCAGCCCGCAGCGCTTACTCGCAAGCGCACGTCCCGTCCCAGCCACAGACAGGGAAGAGAACATCCCACGGCTCCAGGAAAGAAGACAGGGTGGGAAGGGAAACGTGACCCAATGCTAGAAGATAAACCCAGGTCCTGAGTGTCAACTGGGTTACCAAACTGGACACATATATCCCCAGCATGGTTAAAAAGCTGGGTTAAAGGTATTTCTTTCAACAAATTGGTGTAAAGTCTAATTCTCTAATTCATCCAGCTGGAAACATTAAGTCTATACCACTCTGGCTTACACTCAGCATTATCTTGCTAACCAATAAAAAAAAAACATGCTACAACAGAGAAGCCCACGTCCCGCGTAGCCTGACTACGCGAAGCGCGCGTGGCCCCACCTTGCAGCCACTGGTCCAGGGTGCCATCGATCGTGCACTTCACCACAGGGAGGAGTTCGGAGTTCACGAAGAGCCCTCGCTTGGGGTGGTTGTGCAGCCGCTCCTGATGGCTCCTGGAGCTGAAGAACTCAAGCACCAACTTTATCTGCCACAGCTCAGAGGTTTCCGACACTTCTCTTCTTCCTAGTCTTCTGACAGCCTGGAAGAAAGAGGAACGGCAGTGGGTTCAGCTTCAGCAGGAGGGAAGCCACATTGACCGCCGTGTGGCATGTGACAAACGCGAGAGGTGCCTGCTGAGTCCTGATGCCCTCCATCCCCCACACCAAGGGTTTTCAGGGACAAGCCACCAAGGCCAGTGTGCACACGCTGGGCTCCATGACTGGATAACCAAGACCCGGAAAGTTCTACAGTCGGCAACCTCTGAGAGACCAAAGGCCAGGCGGGGGATCCTGGGGCAGGAGGCAAAACCCTGCGTGGTAATACAGCTCTCGGGACTGCCTGCAACGCCCACGTGGCTGCAACCACAGGGGACGTCCTACCCCTCTACAGAGACCCGGGCTCGCTATGTGCAGTCAGCTGCTGAAACGCACAGCTCTGTGCTGGCTGCTGTGCAGAGCGGCACCACGAGCAGTGCTGCGAGGACACCACGTATCCATACTTTTCAGCCAGGAAGTGGAGGTTCAGGAGTAACGACCTTCTGGGCCCACGTGGTTATAACAGAAGCAGGCCCTTAATTAAGAACGCTATTTACCAGTGCGATGTTTAGGTCTCTGGAAAACTATCCTCTGGTAATGTATTTCCTCACTCAGCTTTCTAGTACAGCTTATTTTACCATTAGAGGCCATCTAGTTTAAGGCAGTATGTCCCAAGTGCTGAGCTGCAAACAAGCTGTGTCACAATAACTTGAAGAGCTATTTAAAACTACAGATTCTGAACCTCACCCCAGAAATTCTAATTCAATAGATAATGGATGGGATTTGAAGATCTCTAGTTTTTAAATACTCCAGACAAATTTTAGCAGGTTATAAAACTATTTGACAGGTCTGGAAGATAAGACACTTTAAAAAAGCCATATTTGTTACTACTAACCAAAAGAGAATAAATTTGTCAGATTATTTAAGGAAACTGTTAAGCTTTATTTTCTGCATTACCCTTTTTTTGCCTCTTTCAAAAACAGCTAAAACACAAAAGACATTTTAAAATCCAGCTCCCCAAAGCAGTACATTCTAACTGCAGCCTCTCATCAGCCTAAGTGCACAGGCAGAATTTTGCATTAAGGCTATCACTCGGGCACGGTTTGCTCATTTGCACAGATTTTTGCACACAGTGGCTTTGTCAGGAAGGTAGGAGACTGCACAAGGACACGAGGGGAAAAAGGGAGGGGATGTTCTTTCCTTCCCTGGTCAGGAGAGGGCAAGAGGAGGAGAGAACGAGAACCCCAAGGGGCCCTCCCATCATCAGAAATTCTAAGGCTTTTGATTTGTACAAAGCTTTCACCTTTGAGAGGGTTTACAGTTTTGACTTTCTAAAAGCAAATGAGAAACTACAAGGAGGGCTTCACTGTTCAACACGCTCCCTGAAGTTCAGGCAGATCTCATCAGAAGCGGAAAAGGTTTTTCAGCCATACCTGATCCATTGCTATGTAGGCAGGCAACATCTCAGGGGTCTCCTGAGTAACACATTCATAGAGCACCGACGAAAAGAGGTCCAGAATCTCCTGTTTCTGTGGAAAACCAGAAGCTTTTTATGGCATGTCACTGTATATTCCAAATCTAATTCAAGAAATAAGTACACAACAGCTATTAAGACTATCCTTTGCTCTACAGTGAAGGATATAAAAACGTGAATCAACTATCTCTTTTATAAAATCACAGCACGTGCAACATCAAACGCAACAAAATACTGTTCAGGATGCTGAGTGCTGTGGAGAAGAGGCATGGATCAAGTGAGGGGTGAAAGCAGCAGACTGGATGGGAGGACAATATGCCTCAGGCTGGGACGGAAGACGAGGGCCCAGGAACGGGACACAGCACCAGCAAAGACGCAGGAGGGAACGGCCAAGCAGGACAAGCGGGCGAGGCAGCCTGGTGCAGCTCAGCTGCCGCTGCGGGCAGACCCCTGGCTCTGAGCTCGGGCCCCAGTGCTCGCAAGCTGTGTGACCCGGGCAGCATCCTCACGGCACGTAGGCTCAGGGCTGGAATTAGCGGAGATAGTTACAGAAATACGTATCATCGAGTCGGCTAGAGAGTGAGGACTCAGTAGAGAAAGACCCCACAAGAGTGCTTTGGGGAGCTTCCACCAGAAGGGAGGAAACCGCTTCTCGCAGCAGCTGAGCAGCTTTCCCAAGCCTGCACACTGGTGAAGGCGACAGCCCCCAGCCCCAGGTCCTCCAGCGCCTGCAGCCCCTTTTTGTCTGGACAGCAGAGCTCTGGCAGGCGGCCCTTCCTTCCTGAGGAGTACAGTCTTACGGCCAATAGCAAGAAGGAAGCAAAATCAATGAGGTATGTAAAAAGCAAGAGGAAAGATTTAACACAGGAAAGATAAACCAGCACGAGAGTGGACGTGAGAAAACATCACCTGCCAAGACCAAAGTCTTAGAAATGTTAAGTTGCTTCTTCTACCAAGTAGGAAGTTATTGAATTTGATAGTTTTAGATTATGGAAAAATCTATATATGCCAAACAAAATCATCCCTTTGATTAATAACATGGCTGAGGCATGTCATCAATCCTCAATGATAGCTATGGATTTTATACTTTTGGGGGGGAATGGGGGGGCCCCAGATAGAAATACCAACAAATTCTAGTCCTAGAGCTTCAGCAAACCATATACTACATACCTGACCCATGTTCACAGTTGGTTTGCAGAAATAGTCAGCAAATGACAGAAGGGCTGGATCAGAAGTGAATGCTGAAATAGTTTCTGGCTAAAGAACAGACAAAAAAACAACAAAAAATATAAGTGATATAATAAAAGATTATTTTACATACTTCTCACATTGTAATGCATTCAGTTGTAAGATGTCTAATTCCCTTTTTTTTCCCACACAATGTTCCCATAAAACCTGAGGCTGTGCTAGCTTGCTAGAGCTTCAGCAACCTGTCCTGCTAAGAGATTGCTAGAAGAGTTTTTGTACAAGCCAATACGAGCAACTGATTTATCAAAAGGTTGAAGATAAACAGGTCTTACTCTTTACACAATTTACCCAAAGGAGACTCTTCCCCTCCTTCACTAACTTAAAAGCCAACTACAAACAACATAATTACATGGAAACTAGAAAAGGGAGTAAGATCTTGTTATTCTGGAATACCCTGATCCATTCCAGAATATTTTGGGCAGAAAATAAAACTATTTGCAAAGTCCCCTTGAGAGACTGAGGAAAAATATGCAACTATTAAAATTCCCCACCTGAGGAATTCCTGATAGTCTCTCAAGCATGTGGGAAACCCAATTTAATTAGCCAAGTCCTCGTTCTTGAGGCTTGCCCTTACGAAACTTGTTTCTGCAAAGGTGAAGCTAAGCCTACGTATAATTATGCCTAAGAGTCACCTCTTTTGTTGCTCAGATGTGGCCTCTCTCTAAGCCAACTCTACAGGTTAACTCACTGCCCTCCCTGCCAGTGGGACATGACTCCCAGGGGTGTAAATCTCCCTGGCAACATGGGACATGACTCTTGGGGATGAGCCTGGCTGTGGCATCAAGGGATTGAGAAAGACTTCTTGACCTAAAGGGGGAAGAGAAATGAAACAAAATAAAGTTTCAGTGGCTGAGAGATCTCAAGTAGTCAAGAGGTCACTCTAGAGGTTACTCTCATGCAAACTTCAGTGAGACATTGCAAACTGCCACAATGTGCCAAGCCCCAACCTACAGCATTCCTGAAAACCCTAAGGACTACCCCAGGCTCTATCTAAGACTCTATAAAAATTTTACTTATTAAGTTATTTTTTCAGAAACTTAAGGCCTCCAGATTGTTCTTATGCCAGATAAGTCCTGAAACCCAGAGATACCAGTCTTTCCAAGAACATCAACCAGTTCCATTCCTTTACCCCATAATGTCAACACCCCTTTTCAGCACAAAGAAGTTAAAATGGTCATTGCCCAGATATCCCTCAAGATACAGAGAACAATCAAATGAGGGAGGAGTTGTAATAGAGAAGTTAGGACTTAACAAAAGATTGACTACTGACTCATAATCTAGATATTTCTTTTTAGTTTCTAGTATATTTGAGTAGCCAGAAGAAAATACCTGATAATGATGAACTGTAATCCAGTAGCCTTGATCTTTGATAATCATTGTGTAACTATATAGCTTTTCTTGTGACCATGTGATTGTAAAAACCTTGTGACTGACACTCCCTTTATCCAGTATATGGGTAGATGAGTAATAAAATCAAGACAAAAAAAGGCAGGGGAGATAAGGGGTATGGATGCTTGGGGTTTTCTTTTGATTGTTATTTCTTTTTTTTTTAAATAATGAAAATGTTCTAAAATTGATTGTGATGATACTGTGAGCCATTGACTGAATACTTTGTATGGATTATAGGTGCGTGAATATCTCAATAAAATTGCATTTAAAAAAAAAAAGCTAACCGGAAACCAGAATTGTTACTGAAAAGGTAAGGAAAAAGAATTGTCACGTAAAGTTTGAGACTGAAGATGGAATATGAGGTGTTACCATTTTACATTAAGATTTATATTTTCCTTCTGAATTCCAACAAGGAGACTGAGATGTCTTTCAGTTTCATACATTTTGCCTGTGCAAACTCAAGTCTGAACTTAGCTATTTTTCTTTACAAATTAGATTAGGATCTGGAGATGGGAGTTCAATTATTACAAGAAGCTATAGTGCTCATCTAAGTTAAACTTCGTCCAAAAACTCATTCAAGTGTAAAAATACTATCACACAAAATTCAGTGAAGTCAATCACATTTATGTAAACCCTAGAGACTATTATAAAGATTCACCTGTAAGTTTCTGACTTTAAAATGAAAGGTCAGTTGAATTAACAAACCACTGTCTCCTCACTGGAAAGAACAAAGAACGCTACCTCGCTCATCTGACTATTCTTGGGCTAGCCTATTTGCCACCTTGTTGCTCCGGTGGCCATCCTTCAGGGGTCCTGACTACTCTAGACTGTTCCTCAACAGACCTTCAGCTGGAACAGAGCTTCACTTGTTCATGAATTCTTGAAAACCGGGGTTACATTCAGAGAATTTAATGCCAGTTTACAGAACACACTTCTAGTACTGGAGACTTATGTGTCTTCTGGAATAAAAGACAAAGTACGCACTGCCCCCCATGGGAATAAGATGGTTATGCATGTTCTTTTGACTATTTATTCATTTCCAACACAACTGCACTGGCAGCCAAGCAAATGTGCTACGCAAACTAGTAAAATCACAGCTGCCTCTGCCACCCTTTCACCCTCACCAGAACTCCGGCAACAAGGAGGTTTAAAAGTGGAGCTAGTAAGTGCTACCGTGCAAAAATCTTCTTCTCTCATGCCATGAATTTAGGAATAAACATTGACTGGTTTGAGGATTAGAAGTAAGATGAATAAACTGAATATTTTTTACAGTGTCAAGATCCAGTGTCCCAGTGTAAATCACATGACGAGTTGCTGAATAAAACAGAACTGACCCCAGGTCCGTCTGGGCACCCTGCAGGGATGGGAGCGGGCAGCGGGTCCACCTGAGTGTCACCAGCCACGTCACCAGGGGTGCTGGCGGGTCCGGAGCTGACCTACACACTCCGGTGCCACCACTCAGAGCTACCTGGAACGCCCGCGCCTCGGAGTTCCTGTTAACCACCGTCTGGGCCAACAAGCTCTGCCAGCCCTTGGGGTCCTCCTTGTAGGAGAGCTGACCGGCCCTGAGCTTCACGTACAACACGCCATCCTTGGAGAGGATTGATCTGAAAGAAGACAAGAAAGCTCCAACAGCAAGTAGCACTGCAGTTCTCAGATGAACACCTAGCGATTCACGATAATTCCACGCTCACATTCTCCATGCAGGTGTCTAGTACCTAAAAATAAAGAAGCCCCTATGAAAAAGCCTAAAATAAAGTTCTGCCTTTCTTTGGTATCTAGATTCTGGAACTCGTTAAATGAAAAGGCATTTCAACTATCTGCTAGAGGCAAAAGTGTGAGCTGCAAAGGCTGCATTCTACTTACACCTCTGTGTTCCCGGTAACAGCAAGCACTACACGTGGGACACAGCGCTACTAAATATTCTAAATAACAAACTGTGATTGCTTTGAAGACGAAAATGGTATGCAAATCAATCAACAGCAGAACAACAGAAAAAACAGTTAATATACAGACAGGTCAGGGAAATTTTAAATTGGGGCAAAACTACAAATATTTTTATAGGCTTGTTAAACTTTCTGTAAATTTAAACTTAGACACTACCTAAGGTATAAAATTATTAACACTTTCTGCTCACCAAAGTGATTACCTGCATGTAACTATTTCCACTCAAATCTTGAGCTTATGAGAACATTCTAATGAGAATGGTAAACAGATGGAACAGAAGATGTACTCTAACGAACATCATTGTTGTCAAGTTCCCCTTGTATATATATACATCAACCTTGTTTTCTTAAACTAAATCTTAGATTATTGTCCCAACAGACAATTCCATTACTGTTCCAACTTATGTCAGTTCAAGTTTCTCAGTGAACAAATACAAATATTCAGGGTTTAGTTTCTAAACTTTCATTTTCCAATAAAATCCTGTCTCAAAAACATGAGCCGCATTATTCAATGTATACCCCAGCAGAAGGTGACAAGGACCACTGCAGGTAATTTTCTCTAATTTATGCCCTTCTGTGCTTTCAGCACTTCTATTTACTTCCTAAAAGGTACTTGTGAAATATTTAATACACTTACTTCAACTGTTGGGTCCCCTTGCTTAAATCTATGAGCAGTTCCCAGTATCGTGGGCCTTTAACTTTAATCTGCGCAAGATAAAGGTAAACACAATTAAGCCAAAGCTGAAAAAATGCTGGTTCGCCAAAAACCCACACTTCCTGGCTTGGAAGGACACGGAGAGGTTAACGAGCCCATTTCCAGGCACGAATGAGAGCGGACCACGTCCTGAGGCCTCCTGGGCCTTCAGTAAGGCCCCCTCTCGCCCCGATGACTTCCTCCTGCCGCTGCTCGCCCCTTCTCCATAACACACGGAGCAAGAGCTTTTGGTGAGTTTAAGGCTATGCCGTTCGGTTGGAATCCGTCTCGAGTAGACCTCCCTAACCCACACCCAGCTCACCTGCTTTAAGAGGTGGAGCTCTGGAAGAAGAGTTGGAGCCATCAGTTCTTCTTTGGTTTGTTCATACCACTGAGTGCCCTTTACAAATACAGAAGAATAGCCACAGTTCACTATGGAGTGGGGAAACTACAAAAAAGAAACGCCTCCTCTCGACACATCCTCTCCCCTGCAGTTTGTACACAAACTAACTTAAATCACTTAACATCCTCTCTCGTGCTCAACTCTGAAAGGGCTCGGTCTAACTTCCTGCGCATGGCCTGTACCAGCTCCGACCACAGCAAGCCTCGTACTTGAAACACTAGCACTACTGAAGGACTGTGCTTCCCCGGCCGCTGGGTTTCTCTACACACTGTCTCTGCTACTGGGAGTGCACCCCGCTCATCTGCAGGCCGCAGCCTACAGGGCTTCCCCAGTCCCCACCGCTGACGTGAGAATTCCTCTGTTCCACCGGCATTCCACACACACCTCCGACTACCATACACTATTGTCACATCATCCATGCCTGACTCCAGAGCTTAGCACAGTTTCTATATTGGAAGACGCATAATAATTTGCTGAATGAAGGAAAGGTACATGATTTGTAATCTATTTGTGCATCTCAAATCAAAGATCCCTCCTCAAATACACAATCGTAGACTTTAAAGCACTCTAACAAATCTAAGAATATTTTTTAATCAATTAGCTTTTTAGAACACCGCAATTAGCCACGTACAGTTAACAAAGACCTTTTTTTTTTTAATTTGGTGGTTCTTCAGCTTCTGGAAACGCCAAAACGCTCTTTATTTAAAGAACCAAAGCTTACGTGCAATGGTGAATCCAACATGGTAGCTGGGGCCTGAAATCAGACAACCCATTTCTTTCTGTTATTTTTCCCTTTTGCTTATTTAATGGTGGTGAAATATACATAATAAAATTCACTGTTTTAACCATGTTTAAGTGTACAGTTCAGTGGCATTAAGTACACTTATAATGCTGTATAACCATCACCACCATCAATTTCCAGAATGTTCTCATCACCTCCAACAGGAACTCGGCACCCACTCAGCAGTAACTCCCCATTCGCCCTCCCAAGGCCCTGGTGACCACTAACCTACTTTCTGTCTCAGTGAATTTGCTTATTCTAGATATTTCATATAAGTCAGATCACACAATATTTGTCCTTTTGTATCTGGCTTATTTCACATAGCATAATGTTTTCAAGACTCCTCCATATCACAGCAGGTATCTACATTTCATTCCTTTTTTATGGCTGAATAATATTCCAGCGTGTGTGTGTACACATTTTATCCATCCATTCTTCCAGTAATGGACACTTGGGTTGTTTCCACCTTTTGGCTGCTGGAATAATGATGCTATAAACATCAGTGTGCAGGTATCTGTTTTGAGTCCCTGCTTTCAATTTTTGGGATTATGTACCTAGAAGTGGGATTGCCAAATCAAATGGTAATTCATTATATTTAATATTTTGAGGAATCACCAAATTGTTTTCAATAATGGATGCACCACTGTACATTCCCATTGCACAAAGGTTCCAATTTCTCCACATCCTCAACAACACCTGTTATTTTCCAGTTTTTTAATAACAGCCATACTAGAGGGCATGAAATGGTATTTCATTGTAGTTTTGATTTGCATTCCTCAATAATTAATGATGTTGAGCAACTTTTCATGTACCTA
Source organism: Bradypus variegatus (assembly GCA_004027775.1). Lineage (NCBI taxonomy): Eukaryota > Metazoa > Chordata > Mammalia > Pilosa > Bradypodidae > Bradypus > Bradypus variegatus. The sequence continues at coordinate 5,801 of PVKY010002341.1, read as the reverse complement.
TTGGTCACCTGTATATCGCCTTTGGAAAAATGCCTATTCAAGTCTTTCGCCCAATTTTTAAATGGGTTGTCTTTATGTTGCTGAGTTGTAGGAGTTCTTTACATATATTCTGGATATTAAATACTTATATGTATGTGATTTCCAAATATTTAATCCCTGTCCGTAGGTTGTCTTTTCATGTTTTTGATAGCGTCCTTTGATGCACAAAGGTTTTAATTTTGAAGTCCAATTTATCTACTTTTTCTTTTGTTACTTGTGCTTTTTGGTATCATAGCTAAGAATCCTTTGCCTAATACAAGGTCATGAAGATTTACTACTATATTTTCTTCTAAGAGTTCTGTAGTTTTAACACTTATATTTAGTTCACTGATCCATTTTGTGCTATAATTTTTGTATATGGTAAGAGGTTGGGTCCAAATTTATTTTTTTACATATGGGAAAGTCCAGTTGTCCCAACCCATTTGATGAAGAGTCTGTTCTTTCCCCATTGAGTGGATTTGGCACACGAGTCAAAAATCAATTGTACAGCTTTGTATGACTGCATGGTATGTGAACATATCTTAATAAAATTGAATTATTAAAAAAAATCAATTCTACAGGCTTATTTCTAGACTCTATTCTATTCCACTGCTCTACAGGTCTGTTCTTATGCCAGTGCCACACCACTTTAATGAACAGGGACATGTTCAAACCAGAAGATCTAAGGACTAAAGAGCAGCCAGTTATCCCTAAGAAATTACACCCATGGACGGTAAACAAGCCTGAAAGGTCTGTGATGCACAAGAACTCTGGGATCTGAAGAACAGGTTGGCTCCCAACCTTATCACTTACCAGCAATGTGACCTCAAAAGCAAGTCATTTAAGCTCTGAGTCTCAGCTTCCCCATCTGTAAAATGGGGCTAGACCACCTACTTCGTGATATTAATTTAAAAACCCAATAGCTATGGGGAACTAATATAAAGAAGTGTGATGTAAACCCCAAAGTATCAAAGAAACGTGAAGTTTTCTTTTTACTTCCACTACACACAGCTTAGGTTTACATTCACAAACCAGAGAAATATGCAAAATAAATACTGAAAACCATGTTTCTGTCTACACATGAGCTCAGCTTCTTGAGTTCAACTCACTACTGTCACCTTTCAATGGACAGCACATTTGAAACATTTTGACCAGTGTCAACAGAAGAGGGATGAATAGTAACAAAATTAGAAATACATCACGGGGTCAAGTTACCTTGTAGGTAACCTCTAAGAGTGCGTAGCAGGGTGTGTTTGTGTCCACGTCCACAGGCACGAGGAGCCTTGGCTCTGCAGCCAGCACATAGAGGTGGCGGAGGGCCTGGAGATGGTACCTGCTCAGAGAAGACACAGGAGGAGGGCACCACAGGCTGAGAAGAGCATCTCCCAGTGAATGCCTCTCTCAGAGGAAGGAAGTGAGACTCAATTAAAAAGCGATGGGTAAACTCCGTCCATGTCCAGCCGGAAGCAGCTAAGAGACGAGTGCAACATCCCTTTTCCCTACAAAAGTTGCTTTAAGCTAAGTTAAAGCATTAACCCAACATTCCACCCAAACCCGTACCAATTTTTTATTAAAAATAAAAGGTGGGAGTGTCGGACCCCAGAGGGAAGAGCCTAACTTGTGGAGGCAGTGTCTGATCGAGGGGCTCTGCTGCTTGTCTCGTGGATACCGGGTGGGCCGTGGACTGGGGGTCGAGGGCTGTTTTGGAGGCCCGGTCACGGTGGCGCCTGGACCCCGGGGGTCAGATGGGGCGGGACCAGACATGCCCATAGGAAGCGGGCCAGGGGGCCTGCTTCCTCCACATGGATGGTGTGGTGCATATCAAGGAAGAGGCGTATGTTAAAGCCCTAGTAACCAGTCAGCAGAGGCTGCTGGGCACTCACCCAATCAAGGCCCAGAACACACTCAGCAGGACCCTTCCCCCCAATACCCAACGTGGGTTTTTCCTTTAGAGGGTGCTGCTCTCAGAAAGAAGGTCAGAGCCATTTTTTCCTTTCTTTCTTTTCTGATGGCTCCCACCTGCTTTCTTCTGCTTTCTTCCTCTAATAAACCTTAAACTCTCTAAACCATGGGAAAAAAAAAAGTGATGGGTAAATTCTGCTGAACACAGGCGTCTTTTCTCACTTTCTCGGAAATTTACTTCCAGTTGTTTTGTTTTGGTTTGGTTTTTTAAGGGTGGCAGAGGAGGGCTAAGGGGAAGAAAGAGTGACTTTTTTCCTCAGAAAGAACAACTCTTCCATATGCATTTATTTGCACACAAAAACACACACACACATCTCAGAAGACAGTATACCAAAAATTAATGGGTGAGATTCTGAGACTATTTTTCTTTTTGTGTGGGTATGCTTTCCTGAGTTCTCAAAAACTCTCTAAATGAGCATAAATTATTTTTATAATTATATTATTTTAGAAATAGCAACGATTATAATATGGCTTTAAAACCTGTATTTTGGAATTTAAACACAAAAAAAGTTTGCATCTTTAAAATCCCATAAAAGAGGGATAAAATGAGACCTTTGTTTTTTCTAAATTACAGTTATAGACAACAACCTCCTTCTTCCCACCCCAAATCCACCCAATCCTACTAGCTAATAAATATAAAATCATCAGGGTCAAAAACCCTGATATTGTTCAGCTACACCAGAGTACCTGGTGCTCATCGCTGACCTGCTCTGTTTAAAGCAGGTCAACCAACCGCACAGCAGCATGAGGGTGGCCTTCCGCCGTCCTTCGCTAGTAACCACCCTAATAATCCAAAGGCACTTTCCTAAACTGACAGGCAGGACATGACGTGACAGAAGGCTTAGTGAGTTAGCAACAAAATTTTTAGGTCCCACCTGGCCTGACCTTGGAAAATAGCCGTCTCTCTCCACCATGGGCTGGCGTTCCACTACAGCGTTCTTCAAGACACGGTGGATTAGGTCGTACTGCCCTGCCTCCCGCCCCTTCCCTGGGCTGATCGCTGGTCGCCCGCCTTCTGCCCCCTCGTACACGTGGTAGAGATCTGCCGAGCCTGCAGCTTCCAGGGAACTAAAGTGTCAGTGGTTCCTTGCTCCAAACGCCAAGCTTTTGTATTATCTGCCTGCTTCACCATGGCTGGAGCAGCTCCTGGGTGTTACCTCTGCTGAAGTGTCTGCCTTTTTGCTGCATTTTATTTTCTTTGTCCCTTGTATGTCATTTACATAAAGCTTCTCCACACTCATGTAAACGAGGGAGAAAAAATCTCACACAGACACTGCCACTAAATCAGAGAATTCTTCTCTTGGAATTAAATAACTAGAGCATGGAAGATACAGCTCTTCAGCTTCCCTTGGCTACCTCCCTTGACTGACGATCTTTTCCCTAAAATGGGCGGCCTACTTCTGCAAGTGACTCTGAGTTCCACTTCTCGCACAGGCGCCTAAGACAGCCACTGCCTTATTTACTCGTTTCACCACTGAAGAGAGAAGCCAGTTCAGCTTTATGAACCAGCTTTTCTAACATGAAGCCAAGCACAATCCAGTTCTCCCTGGGGAGCCCCGAGGACACTGGAGGGACTCACCGGTTGTCGGTGCTGTGCGCGGGGAAGTGTGGGTACAGGGCACACAGGAGCGCAGCGATGGAAGAGTCGGACGTGCTCAGAGAGTACCTGCAGAGGAACGCGGCGTCAGGGCCGGGGCCGGGCCCTGCGGCAGGGAAGACACAACGCCTTGAGGAGGGCGGCCACCCGAGCCACAGGCGTGTCCCCTTCCCGCTGGTTCTCAAGCCCCTCAAGACCCTCTTACAGGGAACGCAGGAACAGGACCGAGAAACCTTCCCTCCAAAGTATGAATTTGTAATACGCAAGGTTTGAAGCTAAAATAACCAGTAGGGCGGGCCATGTGTGCAAGTCTAGGGATTACAAATGTTGGAAGAGTCACGTATGAAGTACACTGCCTTCTTCTCCAGTTTTGTATATACGTAGCAGAATTATTTTAACCTGACTTTTAGAAATACAGTTTTTCCCACTGGGTAAAAAGCTTGTTTCTCGGCTTCTGTAAAAGATGAGCAATCCTTTCAGAATGAAGGACTAAGTGAAAGGCAAAAGCCACCACTGAAAAGCCTAAGGAAGGTAAGAACTAGTCTTCTAAATGCAAAACAGATTTTTCTTATCGATGGGTTGGACTTTATTCATAAAGGCCACAACTTAGTAAATGATCTTTTGAATTTTCCTTAAATTATTTTACTGTGGTTTAAATTCAGCCTAGTAAACAGGCAAATTACTCTAAAGTTTTAAAATTTTTCTTTCAAGTATTTCACGTCAAAAAAAAAAAAGCCACATTTGTACATATGTTTTATATATTATAAACACACACACACACACACATACACACACACAGCCCCAAGTCTCTGAATGTCCCTATCTAACTTAATAATTATGCTATCAAGTAAGAAATTATAAGTTATCAATATTTTATCACATACATATTAAACGAATTAAGAAGAAGAGATTTTAAAATTTAAACACAAGTAAAGTAAATGTCATTATGAAAATCAAGTGAGGATTACATAGTTCCTAAAAATCAAGCATTTTCTCTTTACCATTTTGATAAAATCAAATTTCAAAGATAGATGTTAAGGTATTAATATTAGAAAATGTGGGACTAAATGTAATGGAATAGCTAGACCCAGGAAGACTGAATGTTGCAGACAGAACAGTCACACATCGAGGCACCAGCAGAGCCAGCGAAGAGCAGGGGAGAGTCTGTTCCACATAAATAACAGAGGAGGACTTGGGGTCATGCAACGCAGGTCATAAAAGATAAGCCTGAGTAAACACATACAACACACATACGGGCTTATTTTGTAAAAAAAAAAATTATAAATCATAAAGTAGAGAAGTAAGAATTTTCATAGTAATGTCTTGTCCACCCTGAATTATACACAATTAAAGAAAGACAATTCCACCAAACATGTTAAGAGGAAGTTCACACCTTTCTGATAACCCTCAATTCTGCATTTATGGAAAGGGGAGTTCCCAACTATAGTTCAGCCTTGGAAAAGAAGAGAAAACAAGGCTGCATAACTTACAGAAACTGCCTTGGTTGGCCAAGGCCACACAGACGAGATCTAAAGAAACGATGGATATAAAATGTTCACAGACTGGAAGGCTCAATGTTGTAACAGATTTCAATTCCCCTAACTGATCTCTACAATCAGTGCAGTTCCAATAGTAATTTAATGGTTACTTAGTGTAGAAAATGACAAACTAATTCCAATATTTATATGAAAACACAAAGAGTCAAAGACAGAAAAATACACTCAAAGAAGAAAATCCAGGTTGGATGACTTAATCTACCAGCTATCAAGACTTATTCAAAAAACAACTATAATTAAGACCATGTGGTACTGGGGCAAGTATAGACAAATAGAACAGAGAACATAATAGAAAGTCCCAAAAGCCACCCATCTGTGCAGACTTGATGTATGACCAAGGTGCGACTGTACAACAACATAGAAAGGATGAACTTTCCAGTAACAGTGGGCATTAAGTGGGAAAAATCACATGTGAAAATCACTTACACAGAGATTTTACTTCCAAAAGTAAATGGTAAAAATAAAAAGTTTCTCGAAGATAGAAGAGGAAAATATCTTCGTTTATTTAAGAAAAAATTTCATAAGCACAACAAAAAAAGTACAAACCATCAAAGAAAAATATTAATAACTTTGGCTGAGAACTTTTGTTCATCAAAAGATACCACTGAGAAACAGTGACACATTCCAAAGTAATTTGGGCAGATAATAAAATATATATTTACAGCCTC
>PVKY010002340.1:14605-26217 GCA_004027775.1 Bradypus variegatus | reverse complement strand
CACAGGCCACACCCTCTTACACAGGCTCTGACAGGCTGACAGGTGCATCTGCCCGGCAGAAAAGCACAGGTGTCTTAATCCACTAAGAAAAGCCATCAGGGAAACCAGAGACTGAAATATTACCTCCTTCTGTGACCTGGGCCTGTTCTCATCTGGGAAAACCTGATTGGGGTGGCCTAGGAGGTCAGATGCCTAGACAACAGAAAACTACAGCCTACAGTAAGAAAAACGAAGCTATGAACCAAAGGAACAAACGTACACTTCCACTGAGATACAGGAATTTAAACAACTAATGCTAAATCAATTCAAAATGTTTAGAGAATTTTTCACAAAAGAGATAGATGCTGTAAAGAAGACACTGGGCATATATAAGACAGAAACTGAAAGTTCAAAAAAACAACCAGTAGAATATATGGAAATCACAGGCACAACACAAGAGATGAAAAACACAATGGAAACATACAACAGCAGATCTCAAGAGGTAGAAGAAAATGCTCAAGAACTGGAGAACAAAACACCTGAAAGCCTACACACAAAGGAGCAAAAGGAGAAAAGAATGAAAAAATATGAGCAACATCTCTGGGAAATTAAAGATGAAACAAAGTACAAGAATCTACGTATCATTGGTGTCCCAGAAGGTGAAGAGAAGGGAAAAGGGGCAGAGGCGATAATAGTGAAAATAATCAACAAAAATTTCCCATCTCTTATGAAAGAAATAAAGTTACAGATCCAAGAAGCGCAGCGTACTCCAAACAGAATAGATCTGAATAGGCCTACGCCAAGACACTTAATAATCGGATTATCAAATGTCAAAGACAGAGAGAATCCTGAAAGCAGAAAGAGAAAAGCAATCCATCACATACAAAGGAAACTTAATAAGACTATGTGCAGATCTCTCAGCAGAAACCATGGAGGCAAGAAGGAAGTGGTGTGATATATTTAAGACACTGACAGAGAAAAACCTCCAACCAAGAATCCTATATCCAGCAAAGCTGTCCTTCAAATATGAGGGAGAGCTCAAAATATTTTCTGACAAACAGACAACGAGAGACTTTGTGAACAAGACACATGCCCTACACGAAATACTAAAGGGAGCACTACAGTGTGATAGGAGAAGACAGGAGTGTGTGGTTTGGAACACAATTTTGGGAGATGGTAGTCCAGCAATTAAGTCCACTGAACAAAGATGGCTATCTATATGGTTGAGTGAGGAAGGTTGGGAGCAAGTGAGACACCAGAAGAAAGGAGGCAAGATAAAGACTGGGACTGTGTAACTTGGTGAAATCTAGAGTGCTCAACAATTGTGATCAAGTGTACAAATATGTTCTTTTACAAGGGAGAACAAGCAAATGTCAACCTTGCAAGGTGTTAAAAATGGGGAGGCATTGGGGGAGGGATGCAATCAATGTAAACTAGGGACTGTAACTAACAGAATCATTGTATCATACGTTCTTTAATGTAACAAAGGTGATATAATAAGGTAAATAAGGTAAATGTTCGTGATTAACTGTACAAACATTAGAAAACTCTTCCATGAACCAGAACAAATGTATGACAGTACAACTAGAAGTTAATAATAGAGGGGCATACAGGGAAGAAATGTATACCTATTGCAAACTATATGCTACAGTTAGTAGTATTTCACCATTCTTTCATAAACAGTAACAAATGTACTATACCAACACTACAAGTCAACAATTGAGGGGGGTTGGTTAGGGATATGGGAGGATTTGAGTTTCCTTTTCTTTTTCTTTCTTTTTTCTTCCACCTTTCACTTTATTTCTTGTCTGGAGCAATGAAAAGATTCTAAAAACTGAACAAAGATTAAGTGTGGTGATGGATGCACAGCTGTATGAGGGTACCAGGGGCAACGGATTGTACACTTTGGATCTTTCGATAATTGTATGGTATCTGAACAATCACAATAAAAATTAAAAAAATTAAAAAAAAAAGAGGAAAGATCTCAAATCAGAGGCTCAACCTCAGAAGTGGAGGACCTGGAAAAAGAAAAGGAAACTAAACACAAAGTGAGCAGAACAAAGGAAATAACAAAGATTTGAGCAGAGAGAAAAGAAACAGAGAATTTTTAAAAAGAGAACCAAGACCAAAAGTTGATTCTTTGAAAAAGATCAAACCTGTAGCTAGACTGAAGAAGTAAAGAGAGGACACAACTAAAGTCAGAAAGGAAAGGGGGAACATTACTGACCCCACTGAAATAAAAAGGATTATGAGAGGATATGATGAACAGTACAGGCCAACAAATTAGACGACCTAGATGAAATGGACCAATTATAAGTAAAGAGATTGAATCAGCCATCAAAAACCTCCCAACAAAGAAAAGCCCAGGACCAAATTGCTTCACAGGTGAATTTTACCAAACATTCCAAGAAGAGTACCAATCCTGCTCAAACTCTTCCAAAAATCTTAACAAGAGGGAACACTACCTAACTCAAATTTTGAAGACAATATCACCTTAATACCAAAGCCTGATAAATATACTACAAGAAAAGAAAATTACAGACCAATCTCTCTAATGAATATAAATGTAAAAATTCTCAACAAAATATTTTGAAATATAATCCAACAGCACATTAAAAGTATTATACACCTTGACCAAGTGGATTTTATTCTGGGTATGCAAGAGTCGTTCAACACAAGAAAATCCATTAATGTAATATACCACATGAGCAAATCAAAAGAGAAAAAACACGTGTTCATCTCGATCAGTGCAGAAAAGGCATCTGACAAAATCCTGCATCCTTTTTTGATAAAAACACCTCAAAAGGTAGGAATTGAAAGAATCTTCCCCAACATGATAAAGGGCATCTATGAAAATCCACAGCAGCTAATATCTTACTGAACAGTGACCGAAAGCTTTCCCATTGAGACTGGGAACAAGCCAATGATGCTCACTGTCACCACTATTACTCAACATTGTTCTAGAAGTTCAAGCGAGAGCAATTAAGCAAGAAAAAGAAATAAAAGGCATCCAAATCAGAAAGGAAGAAGTAAAATTTTCACTATTTACAAACGATATGATCCCGTATTTGGAAAGTCCTGAAAAATCTAGGACAAAGCTAATAAATGAGTTCAGCAAAGTGGCAGGATATAAGCTCAACATTCAAAAATCTGTAGTGTTCAACATGCAAAAACCTGTAGTGTTTCTATATACTAGTCATTATTTATCTGATGAGAAAATCAAGAAAAAAATTCCACTTACAATAGCAACTAAAAGAATCAAATATCTTGGAATAAACTTAACCAACAATGTAAAGGATCTATATTCAGGAAACTACAAAGCATTGCTAAAAGAAAGCAAAGACCTAAATAAATTGAAAGACATTCAGTGTTCATGGACTGGAAGGCTAAATGTCATTAAGATGTCAATTCTACCCAGTTGATCTACAGATTCAATGCAATACCAATCAAAATTCCAACAGCCTACTTTGCAGAAATGGAAAAGATAATTATCAAATTTATCTGGAAGAGTAAGGGGCCTCAAATGGCCAAAACCATCTTGAAAAAGAATGAAGTAGGAAGACTTACGCTTTCTGACTTCAAAGCATATTATAATAGGACCCTGTTCAAACCAGCACAGTAATGCCATAGACATGTGACCAATGGAATTGAATTGATAGTTCAGAAATAGACTCTCAGATCCATGATCAATTGATTTTTGACAAGGCTCCCAACAGCTGGGACCGAACAGATCTTCAATCAATGGTGCTGGGGGAACTGGATATCCATATCCAAAAGAGTGAAAGAGGGCCCTGATCTTACTCCCCACACAAAAATTATTAACTCAAAATGGATCAGACAAAAACATGAAATGGGCAGAATCTAACAGGCTGGCATTTCAATATTTTTGAGCATTCTAGCCCAGGTAGACTTGAAGAACAGGATAATTTGTCAGAAAAGACCCAGATGTGAACAGATCAGTTGAGCCGAGTCCGGTGATCAAGTCTCTCCCTTACTCAGCAACCATGGCTGAGTCTGGGGAGGACACGACAACTTCAGGAAGGTGGTCGGCTAGGGAGGCCCTCCGAGCTAGAGCTCCCCTAGGGTATGTCCTCAGAGAGGGGGATCCCGACTCACCTGAGATGATCTAAGTCCTGCCTTAGTGGTGATCTCTTTAACCCCGCCAGGCTAGATTTTAATATTTTTGCATTTAGCTTCAGTATAATCTATGTATTTGGCATTTCAGGTGTCTGCATTATTAAGAAAATTTGGCAAATTAGTCTTAGATTCCAATTTAAAATGTATAATTGAGTTATTGCTTTTAGACATGATTTTTTGTGTTGAAATGTGTAAGAGATGTTTACTAAGATTATAAACATTCCTTCAAGTGTTCAAGTTTACTGATCACGGGGCACTCTGCCAAGTCCTGGGGATACACCAGAAACCAAAACCCAGTTCTCTGATCCCGGAACAGTCACTTCCTAAGCACTGAGATTCACTGCATGCGTAATGTTCGTTTATTAAATCTACTAGCTAAGGAATTACTCAAGATGGTTTTATTGTTTGATTCAATGTTTCAGGTGCTAGAAAAGATAACTGAATCCACCAAACTTAAGACCATGGTTCGAAATGTGTAAGTTTTGAAACTAGACAGAGGTGGTGATTATACTCAATGCCACCGAATTGTACACTTGAAAATGGTTTATTGTATATTAAGTGAATTTCACCTCAATAATTTAAGCTGTAAATGGGACAGATGATTGAAGATGGGATATTCAGTCATATCAACTTGAGCTGACCAAAGACTGTATGAAAGGGGAGGGCTAAACTTTATTAAACTTATAAAGAGCATAGCAAGATTTATAAAACCTACATAAAAGCCTAGAGAATGACCAGGCCTGGGAATGTGGAACCTTAATAAATGTTCATTTAAAAGGTAATAACTTCAAATAATCTTTTTTGTGCACAAAAGTCTCCCTTTTCAAAGGCAAGAAACATTAGAAGCTAATGATGCTTTTCATGCACAGTAATTAAAAATGGAAACAGAACCTAGATGTACAACCACAGGGGAACAGTGAAATCCATCACGCAATCTTTAACCATGATGGCTCAATTCAAAGGCAGCTGGAAAAGAGTTCCCGGTAGAATATCAAATGGAAAGATGAGGAACACAATTTCACATGCATGTGACTGGGCCAGCCAGCCGTTTGCCCCACAGATATTTACTGAAGGGCTGCTCCATGCCAGGCTCTGTTCTGAGTGATGAGGATGGAGTAACAGATAAAAACACGTTCCCGCTGCCGAGCAACAACTGTATGAAAGCTTTGTGAAGTATTGTGGATTAGTCTGGGAAGAAGAGACATATCTCCTGGTACCGGGTCATCCAATCCAAGAGCATGGGAGCCTCTTCATTTGTTCAGATTCTTTTCCATGTCCTTTATCAAGTCTCACCATCTTCTTCATGTAGGCCTTCTGTATTCTTGGCTAGATTAATTCCTAAACATTTTATGGTTTTTCTTGCTACTGGCAAAAGTATTTCACTGTAAGCTCATTTTCTGGTGGATTATTGTCATACAAAATGACACCGGTTTGTGTAGAGTGAACTTAGACCTGCCAACTTTGCTGAACTTTCCTAAGTTCGAACAGCTTATGGCGATTAGGCTGGTTTCTCTTGGTGGAGGTCTTCATCTATAAACAATGCAGGTGGTAAAAACCTACTCTAAAGTGTAGATGGAGGAATAAAGGTCCATCAACAGCTATATTACCCTGAAGAGTAACGAAATACCCCATTTCAAAATATTCCACGAGGCCACGGTGACATTGCCACAGAGGGCACCAGCATGTGGGCAGGGGTGCAGGCCGGTGACTAGAAGAAAACAGGTGCTGGACTTGCAGGGCCTGAGCACAACGCGAATGTCATGAGGCCGTGGGCTTCAGATGCTTTTACAAAGCATCTCCGAACAATCGAATCCTGAACAGATTTGAAGTGCTGGCGGTGTCTTGGTGCTGCTCTCCCCACGCCTGCTAAGTGTAATCATCATGTTTTCCATTGTCTCCCATGGGCAAACAGACTATTTGTCAACTGGTCTTGGGAAAGCGACAAGCGCTCCCAAAACCCAGCCTCTAGAGGGCTCGCACCCCCAGCGTCCAAAGGCTGTGACGGGAAAGTGGGCGGGATCCCTTCTAGCGTATACCAAGTGCCAAGACCTCTCTGGGGCTCTTTTAAAACAGGTCCACAAATCCTCAGGAACAGGGTCTCTGTCACAGTAGGAAGTGATGAGGGGCAGCTCCGTGGCCGAGTCCTGAGCGGCGGAGCAGCTGTGGCCTGGGGCAGGACACTCCTGCAGCCCTGAGGTTCCGCGAAGAAGTGCGAGGACCCAGAAGCCTCCAGGTGAGCCCACAGTCAGGCGCGCCCACCAACTGTCCCAGCATCAACTGCCAGAGAGGAGAAAACACCTCCGGATGCCAGTCCCCGGCCATCCAGCCACCCCTGTCCCCAGGCCTTCCCATCGCAGGGCAGAGGAGCCCTTCCCGCTGCCCAGGGCCCAGGCACCTGGGAGCACAGGAGCCACGGGGAACCTCGGCTCCCACCAGCAGTGACAGAGCCCTGTCACAGGTGCTCTCCATCCTCATCTTACCAATGAGAAAACGGATGTACAATGAGGCTAACCAGCTCTGTGGGTCCACCTGGCAGGCTCCAAAGCCCTGCTGTTTCTTCTGCAGAATGTCTTTTCTGAGAATAAAATGGCTCTATTTCTATGATAACTATAAAACTCATAAAGAAATCAGGACACTGTTTGCCAACTGGACAGTTCTGGCGCTTCCAAATGCTGATTTAATCGAGTCAATCTGTGAGTTCCAGTGCTCTTCAGACATGAAACACTTTCGGCCTCGAGGAGAAATGAGCCCCCCCAGGTAAACACGGCGAGCAGGTTCCAATCAGGACAAAAGGGGCCACGTGCGAGTCCGCTCTGTAACTGCTGACAAGAGGCTAAAGAAATGCTCAAGGGTTAGAAGTCAGCATCCCCAAAGTGCCTTAACAAACTATCGGGGAGAAAGGACACCGTTCTTTCGTGCCCCATTTACGACTATAAGAAAGATGTTGCAAACATATGGATAGAATATTAAGGACCCTTGATAGTATCCCCAAGCAAACAAGGGTTAAAACATTAAAATACAAAGATACTGGTTGCAGTGGTGAAGATCATTTTCCTAAATTTCACTTTGAAAAAGAGTCTTTTAGCTTTTGATCCCACAACTAATTTTACAGAAAGACCTGCTGCCTCGCTGACACGTGGCTATCACACCTCCCCACAGCCACCCTTCCCAGCCTCCCACCCCACAGGCCCATCCTCCACAACCGCAGCCCCAGTGATTTGTTTGAAACTTGCTTCTTTCCCTTTATTTGCCAGTTTTCGGAATAACACATTGGTTCCTAGTGTCCTCCAATAGTCAACCAGTGAGGCTGTCTTTAGTACATTATGATCTCATGGATTTGAAAATGTTTTTAACAAGTACAAATGGATGGACAGACGGATGGAGATAAACAGAAAGATGGGTGGGTAGATAGATTTAATGTTCCAAATTATTCCATCTTTGGCTAATGCAAGCTGTGTCGGTTGGCTCCTATATCATTTTAATACAATCCTAGTAATTTTTGGTAGTTTGCTCACATATTCCAGGTTTGTTTTGTTCATTTCCTGCCCCAAACCCGGAATTTGCCATTTATCCAAGGGGCTCAGATTCCCTACAGTGGGAAATGCTGTAGACCCCAGTCTACATGCTATGTGTGCTCATGGCAACAGTTGGTCACTGTTGCCAGGACTTTTTAATGAATAGAAGTAGGAAATGTTTTCTCATAAAAACTTTAAAAAAGTAAAGTTAACACTGACATCAATTCAAATTTAGTACTGCAGGGCATTCATTAACCTCTTTGATGTCTGCTTGTCTTTTCTTACCCTGAAAATCTTCTCTCCTAACGACAATAACACGGGTATGATGTATACAATCGTTTCAAAATAATTCAAAATGTTAATGCTGTTATAACAATAAGAGTACTAAAAATGATTTAGGATTTCTTTGTAGTTCCTTTGTTGTTAGGATTTATCCCACTAGGATGTACAATCCAATTTGTTTTAAACTCACTTGAAATAATTCCTCCGTGTAGAGAAAGAAGCCAACAACTCAATGCATCTAGTTAGGTTCCTTTGTTTCACTTTGCTTCAAGTTTTTAGGGACTGTATCTCATGCCCCGCCCCCTCCACTTCTATTTAACTTTTAGAATACATAAAACATTCAAACAGTTCCGTGATCAAAACTATACAAGGTACCTTCAGAAAACCAGCTCATACATAACCCTGCCTCCTCCTTCCACCACAGGGAATCGGGTACCCCATTACCCAATTGGGTATAGCCTTCTTTTTTCACATAAACAAATATTCATACACCGTTCTTAGAATAAAGGAGCACACTCTACACACAGTTCAGAACCTTCTTTATTTCACTCTCTATACTCTGGAGAGGGCCCACAGCAGGCTGCAGAGGGCGCTCCGGGGAGACAGACTACAGCTTACTCTCCCATCCCCTACTGACGGACAAGGGGACTCGCTCTAAGTCTTCAAAGTGATCCTGTGCAAATCCACATTTGACACGACACACCTTTGTTTAAACCTTTTGGGGGCTTCCAGTTAATTTGCAATCTAGCCTGACTCTTGGGCATGACTGGGCCATGCCCTCCCCCGCTGTCCCCTCCCCCCCGCCACCCACTGCAGTCAAACCAGGCCCTTCAGAGCCCCCCAAGCAAGGTCCAATTTGGTCATCTATATGTTCTCCATAACTACCCATAGCTTTTCAAATTTATTGCCATCAAGTTGCACATGGCGTGTTGCTGTTTAAAATATCCATCTATGTACTGGCAGCCACTTTGAGGACATTGTGTCCTCATTTCTTCTTATCAGACTTGCCAAAAACAAAACTAGTTTTGCCTCAGTTTTCTTTGGGTTAATTTTATTTTTCTGGCTTCTTGAGTGGAAATCTAAATTCATTTATTTTTCAAGTTGTCTAATAAATGCACTTAAGGTTATCCACTTTCTTCTGAGAACCGTTTTTGCCTCATTTTCTTACTGCCACTTGTTTACACATAGCCTGAAAACAAGTTTTTGATCTCCTTTTCAATCCCAGGGGTATGTGTCAAATTACATTTATCATACTCCCTAACGGGGAGTTAGTGCTCATGAATGGTGGGGCTGGGACTTCATGTTCTCAGCGTCAGTGGTGACTGCATCACAATTTCAGAAGGCCCTTTAGAAACATTTTGTCAACCCTTAAGATGAATTTTAGGGCATTTGAAGGTTAAGCTTGAGGATTCCTGGAGTGCACTTAGACATGATGCTTCACTCCCAATGATGCCATATAATCTACACAACACCACGCCCACGCGGGCACACGCACCCACACTGAACACCCTACATGTTTCCAACACGGCATTACAATGTCTCCTTTTACGGGAGCCACAAACTCAGCAAAGCGTCTTACACGCGGATATTAGTTTTGAGCATCTCAATATTTAGACAAGTCTAGAAAAGAACTGAAATTATTTTAATGACACTCTATCTGGAACACAGTTTAAAAAATATTAAATGGTTCTGTTTGTACCATAGTACAAATATTATATGAGAAAATTACATTAGAAAAAAAAATTGAAGTTGCAAAGGCAGAGATACTGGGAACATCCTGTCGTGTGTGTTCCCCTCCATGAAAATAAATTCAATGGCCCAGTTCTCTACTTGGAACACAATTCAGGTAAGATCATTTTTTTAAAACAAGAAAAAGAAACATACATAAAAATGGAGAAAAATTTCAAGTCCAAATCATTACAAGTTATATTCTTAGGATATAGTAGGCTGCCACCAAGATGGAGGCAAAAACAAACGTGAATGAGCAGTAAGGCAGGTGTGGCCTCAGGCAAGCGAAGGAAACTTTATCCCGGGAGGTCATGAGGTCCCCGAGGGCGCCTCTGTGACAAGAGGACCAAGGGAGGCTGGGGAGCAGTCAGGCCCCTTGCTTTTAATCCTTTTACCAAAGAAGTGCTGGGAGAAACGTCAGAGAAACATCGGAGAAAGGGGGAATGCAGATTCTGGAAAGAAAGAAGCCCTGCTAAGCCAAAGATGGGCGAGGGAGGCACCAGGCCAGCCTTCCCAGGCCCCCAGGCCCCTCCACCAGCGGCCCCGGGGAGAGCAGCAGCCCTCCTGGCTGTCACTGCGGGGTGCCTGGCACCCAGGCCACCCAGAACAACTGCTGGGGGAGGCGGCCTGGCCCAGGCCAAGAATGCGCCCTCCATTCCCTACTGGCTCTAACAGCAAAGCAGGGCTCCCGGGTTTTTTCCGAGGCCAACCGCAGAGCACAAAAGAGCAACGAGGCAGTGGAACGACCCACTGCAGCTCCGACTTCTAGGCTTCCTTCCAGCACTCGTGCACACGTATTCCCTCATGCTTCTGCTCAGGACATCATGGCCATCCGTGTGGGCAACCCCAACGCCACGGTGATCGGCCTGGCAAGGCTGGCACCGGGCGGGGAAAAGCTTGCCTGGTCTCCGTTTATCACTGATTGCTTTCCGAAGCTGTGCCATCGGAGCCCATCCAGACCCAGACCCACTTCCACTGTCTCGCTCAAGATCTGAACCCGGGTTCAGGGCTGGACAGCAAAGCCTCAGGCTTCAGGGGCCACACACTCTCCAGGCCTCGGTCTCTTTCCATTGCCTTATGGAAGCGCATAAATCATTCTTAGCTCTGGATCCTGTATACAAAAACAGGCCGCACACGAGCAATCAAAGAACAAATAGGCAAATGGGATCTCCTCAGACTTAAACACTTTTGTACATCAAAGGACTTTGTCAGAAAAGTAAAAAGGCAACCTACACAATGGGAGATGATATTTGGAAACCACATATCAGATAAGGGTTTAATATCCCGAATATATAAAGGAATCCTGCATCTCAATAAAAGCGAGACAAACAATCCAGTTAAAAAATGGGCAAAAGACATGGACAGACATTTTTCTGAAGAGGAAATACAAATGGCTCAAAAACATATGAAAAAATGCTCAACTTCACTGGCCATTAAGGAAATGCAAATCAAAACCACAATGAGCTATCATCTCACACCTACCAGAATGGCCACTATCCAAAAAACAGAAAACGACAAGTGCTGGAGAGGATGTGGAGAAAGAGGCACACTCCTTCATTGTTGGTGGGAATGTAGAATGGTGCAACCACTCTGGAAGACAGTGTGGAGGTTCCTCAGGAAGCTAAATATAGATTTGCCATATGACCCAGCTATTCCATTGCTAGGTATATACTCGCAGGTATATACTTAAGACACAGACATTTGTAAACCGATGTTTATTGCAGCATTATTCACAATTGCCAAGAGACAGAAGCAACCAAAATGTCCATCAGTGGATGAATGGATAAACAAACTGTGGTATATACACATGATGGAATATTATGCAGCTGTAAGACAGAACAAAGGCATGGATCATGTAATAATGTGGATGAACCTTGAGGACATTATGTTGAGTGAAGTTAGCCAGAAACAAAAGGACAGATTCTGTATGGTTTCACTAATATGAACAGACATTAATGAACAAACTTTGGG
>PVKY010002340.1:0-14505 GCA_004027775.1 Bradypus variegatus | reverse complement strand
TAATTTTTCTTGTAGTAACCAATATGTTCAGGTGCTGATTGTGGTGATAAATGTACAGCTTTATGATGATACTATGAACAACTGATTGTACACTGTGGATGAATGTATGGTATGTGAATATAACTCTATAAAACTATAGGAAAATAAAAAAATAAAAAATACACATCACATTTCAAACAAAAACAAAAATTGAAAAGGGAAGGGGGAAAAAAAAAAAAAACAGGCCGCAGTAAGACATGGCCCAGAGTTTGCCAGTTCCTGGCCTGAAGTCCAGCTGTACTTTAAAATTGTAACTAAACTTCTTTTAATTCACTTACAATTTGCTCTCTAATTCAATTCTGGTGATATCAAGTCTTGCATTTTTACTTTAATATCCTAAATCCTCCCGTCTGGGGCAGGTAAGTGGTTCCACCCAACTCTCAAGTTACCAAACCAGGTGAAAGATTTATTTTTCCCAGCAGTGTAACTTCCCAATTGCCATCAAAACTAATGAACAGGCACAACTGCACTAACAAAAAAAAAAAAAACGGCAGGAAAGTCTGGAGTAATTTCAGTATTAGTATCTGCAGGGAACAAAAGGTGGCATTAAAAACAGATAAGCAGCCAGAAAAGGACTGGGAACAAGAAGAGTCAAGAGAGTTTTGCAAACTGTATCTCTAATTCTTTTTCCTCAAGTTACTCATCTTTCAGAAAAGCAAATGTTTCATCAAAGATCCTTTCCCAAACTAAATCTGTTTATTAATAAACCCAAGAAAGCTGTCAAAGTAGCCAAGAAAACTGCCAAGACCTTAGATTCAAAAAAGATACCTTCTCCAAGATACTAACTACACTCACTACAGTTCAAGAAGTTTTCATTCTGCGTGTGAAGACATTCAGGGGAACACCACGCAGACAAAGGAGACCTCCCAGTCTGTCTTCCAGCCTGGGATTCCTATCCCTTCCCCAGAGAGATGTGTAGTAAATAAGCCATTCTGAGGAAAACATTTGCCAAGAAATCACTTTATTTTTTAAACAAGTGTGTGTGGGGGGTGCCACAGGAAGTTTAATATTTCAAATAAAATCAGATATCAAATCCTATTAAAATTAAATCTCTGCACCCCCCCAAAAAAGAAAACTATTTCTAAGCCCCAAAGGTCTACATATGTCCACAAAAGATAGCGCAAAATTCTAATAGCAAAGACATTTTAATGTTTTAGAATTTGTTTTTAAGATTCTGAGCTGAGTGGTCATTACAGCAGGCAGAATTTAGATCGAAATACAAACTTTTTAGGACCACGCCTGTCACTGGCATCAGTAAAAACTGACCTTGGAAACTTTCATTGCATCCCTGGTAGTACGGGCTGCTGGACTTGGTTTATGAAAATAGGAGCCCCCAGCCTTCGCGACGGGGCCCCTTTTCACATGGACCATCTTTGTTTTCAGGCACCATCTGTGCTGGGGACAAAGCCAGCAGGAGTGGCCACCAGCGGGCCGCCCTTCCCCCCAGCTGATACCCTCCTCCCTCAGCCCCCAGCCCAGCAGGCCAGAGGAAACCCAGCTTCCAGATGTAAACTAAACAGAACCACATCTGCCACAGCCATAGAGGAACATGAATACAGGAGAATCACAAAATGGTCTGAGGTCTTAACAACATTTCTTAAATGACAAATGGGTGGCTTACATAAATACATGAAAATAAATGTAATAACTGTAAAAATGCCACACAGAGAGCTTAACTGATTATGTCTGTAAAAACATATCTATAAACACAGAACTAAATTTAGAGGAATGTAAAGCTTAACAAGATTTGATGTTGACTACATTCCTTTTTTTCTGTAAATTCCTCATTTTTTTCAACACAAACCTTGAGAGAATGTGTCAAAGGACAGGGAGCGACATTCACTGAGAGCCAACCACGCCCTCAGGTGAGGCCTCTGGGGCCCGCGGGGTCCCTGGGGGCTGGGAGGGCCCTGGGGGCTACAGGCGTGGGAGACAGAGCTCCTGCAGGAGGCAGCAGCCCGGGGGGGCCACAGGCTAATCCAACACAGCCAGGGGCCGGGTCTTCCCGGAGCCCACCGGGCTCCCAGGCCAGCCATGAGGAGGGCTGTCCCCGGGATCCCCAGGACGCTTTTTCCTTATCCCCGAGAGATCCTAGCCTCCAGGGTCTGAAGAGGGCTTGCTCCGTGCCCCCCAAGAAGCTGATGAAAGGGCACATCCTGTGAGGGTCCGTCGGGGTCCCTCAGCGCTAGCCTCCAGGCGGCCTCCCCAGGACGGTTTGCAGTTTGCTCGGCCAGAGGCTGAGCCCAGGGCCGCCTGCCTTTGGGGTGAGCAGCTCCCCTCCCCCTGAGCAGATGTGATCACACACAGAGAGGGCACCAGCCACCCCCGCTCCGTGGTGACCCCCAGGAGGGGAAGGGAAGGCCTGGACGATGGTCCCATGAGGGGACCCCTTTTAGAGAAAGTCCCAGGACAATAAAGAGAATCCAAAACTTATTAACGCCAAGACCCTCGATCTCTCAGCCTTAAATCATTGGTCTTCAAGCTGCTGTAAAAGCTGCAGAAGCTTTTCCCAAAGAAATCTTACAGGGACCACCCCCTGCTAAATACAAAATGGGTAAAATGGAAACTGCGTTTGTCCCCTCCCAAAGTCCCTGAGGTGTGTTCTGAGAACCAGAGTTTTAGAGAAACATGAGTTCTAAGCCGCCACGTCAGGCTATCCATCCGCTGTAATAGGAGGCTGCCTTTCATGTGTGGATTTTCCAAAAAACCCTCACTTTAAACCATGGAAACAAGGAGCTAGTGTTTGCCATGGGCAGGCGGCGGGCGAGGTGCTCGGAGCAGCAGGACGACAGGGTGGGTACAATTAGGCTCATTTGACAGATAAGAAAACCAAGGCCCTGGGCCAGCATTTGCAGCCAGGCCTGCTGGCTAATTCCACCAAAAGACCGACGACCCTCCCTGCCCGGAAATGTTTTACAATGTCCCCACTGAACTTTTCCTAAAATGTATTACCACTTCCGGACTTCTTAAGGAGCTTATGCAAAACCCAGAGTCAGCGCCCTGGGGAATCCACTACTCCCCCACGTGCTTACGCTGCTCCTGCACCGGCCGTGCTCACCTGTGCCATCTGTGCCATCAGTGCAATCGTCTGAGGAAGGGAAAAGAGAAGGGTACACACATCCCAAAAGTGAGTAAATGGACTTCTAGCGCAGGGGCTCCTGACTGGTGCCTGTGCTCCCGACTGAGAAAAGTACCAGCTCTCTCCGTGCACTAGTCTCCAGCTAAAAAGGCTGCGTGCTTCCGATTACAAATGCCGACCGTAAACCCTGCAGCTTCAGGACCTGGGACTCTTTCCCCAACGGAAACCACAAGCATTTTCACTAAACATTAAGTTACTACAGAAATCTCAAAATATCAGTTACGCTCTCCAACTCCGAAATTATCAGACCTGCTGCTAAATCTCAGCACTTAACGAAAGCACACTACAGGACTTTATCACCAGTGTGTTTTCCAATATTTTGATAACTATTTTTCAGTGTAAGTGGTTTCCTAGATCCTTTTCATTTCACAGTAGTACTCGGAGGGTAACACTGCCTGGGTGGTGGGAGTGGGGGTGGGGGTAGGGGTGGGGAGAAAAGGTTAAGACACCCCAGGGGTGGAACACTTGGCATCACTTTAGTAGTTTCAGGTCTTTTCTTCTATGTTGTTTCAAATAAGTCACGATTTTGCAACAGAAGTGAATATCGCAAGTAGAAAGCTACTATTCATATCCAGTACTATCCTAAAAAGTCACAATACACTGCAAGAGCTCTAAATAAGCGTAAACTAGACATGAATCCCAAGAAAATACTCTGGCCGTGGTGTCATTAGCAAGTAGCCTGTTTAATCATTAGCATAAAATGCAAGTAATCTTTCACCCACCATGATTCACTGATTCCAAAACACTTCAATCTCCAAAGTGGGAAGCATCCTTCACATGCTATCCTAAGAAAGCACCGCATCAGCTGGCATCCGCCTTTTAGTGGCGAACAGGACACACTGTAGACTCAATGAAATGTGATCCAGGTACCACTCCCCAAGCTCAGCAAATTCAAGAAAGAAGTAAAAAGGCTGGGGGGCAGATTGGAGGCAGCCTGCCTCTTCCACATCACCGCACTCCATTCTTGCTCTAACATTTAGCAGAAGCCCCTTATCAACACACTAGGAAAATCATAAAATTACACTTAAGTTTCTATTCACATTAAAGTGGAAAATAAGCACTTCCTAAAGAAATTCGGTCACTTTTATAAAAGACGAATTCTTACACACTAAATAATTACATTACCCCCCTTACATATGACAAATTTATTCTCGTTACAAGTCTGCCATCAAATTGACCCAATGTACATTTGCTGACGTTCGGCTTCTACCCCCCTCCCCTGCACCCCAAGCAGCTGTGACTCCGGCCCCGCTCCTCGGACTCGGGATGTATGGCAGGAGTCAGGCGTCATCACAGACGACCTCCCCCGCAGGGTCCCAGAGCCACCGCCGAGAAAGAGCATTTTAGGAGCCCCCGGGATGACATAAAGCAGACTCGCTCTCCGCAATTCCTCTCCAGTGACTCACGGTTCCTCCCCAAAGGGAGGCCGGCGAAGCGCGCGGCCGCACCGTCCCAGACCCTCCAGTCATCCTCCCCGACCCGCCTGTCGCCCTAGAGCCTCTGTAACCGATGCCGGAAAACCGGCGCCCGGCGCTGCAGCCAGCTCGGACCCAGAGGTCGCCGCAAGCTTCATTCCGCGCGCTCCCACCACCACAGGCCGGATGGGGGCAGCGGGAAGAGGGGGAGCTGAGGGAGGGAGCCGAAAAGAGCGGGGAGCTAGAGGAGGAGTGACTGAGAGGAGGGGGTTCTGCCAGGAGGGGGGAGCCGCGGAGAGAGGCGCACCGCGGGGCGCGGCCCGCCCTCCGCCCGGCGGCCGCCATCTTCCCGCTCCCCGCCCCCACGCGCGGCCCCGCGCACCCCCCGCTGCTGCGGGCCCCGCGGCCCGCCCACACCCGGCCCCGGCGCGCGCCCCCGCGGGCCTCTCGCCCAGGCCCGCCCAGCCCGCGCGCCCCCGCACCCCGCCCCCGCCACGCCCCGCGCGCCCCCGCGCGCCCTCCTCCCACCCCTGCAGGGGCGCGCGCCAGACGCCGAAGGGGACGGTTAAGAGTGCGCGCCTCGCAGCGGGCCCAGCGTGGCGGCGCCTTCCAGAAATTTCCTCCCGCCTCAACCCACACTTAGAAACAAACTCGGCGTGACCCCGCGTGGGTGCCGGCGTGGCCGGCGCCCCCGCCCCGCGGCCTCCCGCGCCCCTCCCCCACCGCGCCCCCTCGCCCCTGCCCCGGGGCGGCGGGTCAAGTTCGGGCCCCGCCGGGCGCCCGGCACCGCCGAGAGTCGGGCGGCGGCGGGGCGGCGGCGGCCGGTGTGATTGATAGGGACGGCGGCGGCGGCGAGCGGCGGCGGCGGCGGAGCGCTTGAGTGACAGCTTACCTGGGTGCCAATCTTCATCACACTGACAAGCGGCTGCAGCAATCGGGACCCGCAGTGCCGCGCCCGCGTCCAACCGTCACGCCGACGCCGGGCCACGCGACACAGCCTCGCTCAATGGGAGGAGGGCGACGCCGACGCGCGCCGTATCAATATTCACAGCGGGGGCGGGGCCTGCCGGCGACGCGCCCCGCCCCGCGCCCTGCCAGGCGGCGGGCAGGGGCGGGGCCTGCAGCAAAAGGGCGGAGAGCGCGCCGAGCCGGGAGGGGGAGCCTGGTCGGCGCCGGCCCCGCCCCAACTCGCGCCGGCAGCCGGGCCACGCCCCCTCCGGCCCAGCGGGCGCGCGGGAAGGCCCGCCCCGCCCCGAAGGCGGAGATCCCCGGCTCATGACTATGCAGATAAGGGCGTGGCTTGCAGTGCGCGCCGCGCCCCTTCGCTTGCCACCGCCGCTCTGTAGTCTACCTACCGCCCGGCCGAGACCGGCGGGCGGGGCGAGGGGTGGGCGAGACCATCCTGCACGGTCGGAGAGGGGTCAAGGCCGTACCATGCGGTCCCGTGCCTCGGGGGACAGGGACCTCTTTCCCTGCTGCGGAGAGCGCGAGGGTCCGGGCGATGTCCCGCACCCGGCATCGGTCCCCGCGGACAGAGGCCGCGCGCACGCGCCCTGGATCTGGGGACCAACGGAGTGAGCGTGTGCGCGCTCCCTCCGAAGCGGGGCGTGCTCGGAGCCTGCGGCCGCTGCCCGGAGTCGTGCGGGCTCGCGGGGCAGCCTCGGCCAACTCGGGCGTGCGGGGTTCAGGGACCCCGGCCCCCAGCCGCTGTCTCACCCCCTGGCCCGGGGGCTTCAGGCCGGGGCACGTGCGCGATCCCCCGGGTGAGAGCTGCCGCCGCAGGTCCGCCCAGCGGGCCCGCACCCGGTGCCTTCCAGCGCCGTGTCCGTGCAGCTTCCCGCCCGGGGACCCAGGCAGGCCGGGAAAGGGCTGCCTGTAATGCAAAGTGTCTTTTCAACGACCGTGCAGCGGGTGTGCAGGGTATCCAGGATCCCAAGGAAAGGGCGCGTTCCCCAGTGCAGAGGGCCTGACCGGACATGGCTTTTGAGAGACGTGCCTTTATGGAAGGGCCTGGGATGGATCAGTGCAGAGTGCAGACCCAGCCAGGGAGGGGGGCGGCCCGGTTGCACCCACCTCCCCAGGGAACAGGCCAGGTCCAGAGCCAGAGCAGGTCCACCCTGAGTCCTTAGGAGGAAGTCTTGAGATGGCTTCAGGGTTCCACACCCAGGCGTCACTTCTCAGAGACAGGGTCTGTGGCCCGGGGCTGGGACAGCGGGGCAGGGGTGGGGATGGGTGTGGGCTGGGTGGGCGGAGGCACCCTGGCCCCTTGCAGCACACCCCAGGCCTGGCCCTCGGGACTGTGAGGCAGTGACTGCTGGAAAGTCAAGAGGAACCTGAGGCCCAGATTCTGGTTTTGTGGGGCCTGAGGCTTATACATTTGGGGGGGGGGGGCTCTTTAAGAAAATAACTCAAAATTAGGTACCAGACCTTGGAGAAGGGGGGCCAAAGCTGAATTCTCTTCCCTGTGACCCATGCTTGTGCCCACTCACACCTGTGAGGCAGTGTTGGCCACCAGGCTGATTTCTGGAAAAACGAACAGACAAACCCTACACACCTTTGCACATTTTAATTCAAATAGCCAGCCATTCTGTCTGCTGTCTTTTCAGTATTTTTTCCAAAGATTTGTTACTCTTCCCAAGGACCATGTTCAGGTGTGTGAAATAAAAGAGACAAATATAAGTATTGATGGAAATAGGTGAGTAGACTTCCTTCCTGAAGTCAGTTGTACCGGGTACAAATTAGGATCTTGCAGTTAGATTTGCAAAGTGCTTTCACCGTTTACAAAGCACATTGACATGCCTTCATTTGGAGATAAGTTACAGTCACATCATGGTTCTGCTTAAATTTGTCTTGATTTTTCTAACCTTTGCCTTACCCATGGTCCTCATTAGCACAGAGGGGGATTGTAATCCTACCTGTGCTGGGCCAGGTGAGTCTGCCTTGTAGGTGACACTGAGAGAGAGCAGGCCGGGCGCGTGGTCCTGGGAGGATGGGGCAGACAGGGAGGCAGAGAAGCACTTTGAGGGGAGCCCCAAGAGTGGCAGAGCCCGTGGCCTGGTGCCAGCCTTGGCGACGGAGCACCTGCTCTAGTCCCAGCCTGTCTCAGATATTGGGGAAATATAGAAAGGGGAAGACTTGGGCCCTGCCTGGCTGAGCTGATCACCCAGTGCTCAAAGCAAGCAGTGACCCAGTCCCAGCCTGTTGCCCCATGTGCTGCGTGGCAAGCTGGAGAGATGTGACGGTAAGGCAAGAGGGGCTGGGAGAGGGCAGGGTTTGGCTTGTCCCTAAAGGACAGTTAGGAACTGGGGTGGGTGGCTTAGAGAAGAAAAATGAGCAAGATGGCCACTTAAAAAGAAGGGTATCGTCTCCTGGTTTTCAGGAGACCACTTTGGCTGATGTCTAAAGGGCTTCCATTTGCAGAGGTGGGTGGGGGCAGGAAGTCACCAGCCATGAGTGAGGGATGATCCTTTAAAAGTATGAGTTATGAGTTAACCAGAGAGCAACCCAGGGAATCTTATGAATTACCCAAAGCTTAAATTAGACTTGCCAGTTCTGTATTTCATTACAGTAACTCAGCACTGGCTCACCCACTCTGCTGCTCCTGATCGCACCAGGCTCGCTTCAGCCACTGGGCTTTGGCACTGGCCGTTCCCTTGGCCTGCAGTGCTCTTCCCTGCGTGGTTCCCTCCCTCACCTCCCCAAAGCCTTGGCTCCAATGTCACTTTCTCAGAAGATGCTTGCTTGAATTTCCTAGGCATCTCAAGCAAACACCGGGAAATGGAGATCAGGTTTAAACAACGGGGATTTATTTGCTTGCAGCTAAATAGAGGCTAAAAGAAAGTCTAAGTCAAGGCATTGTCAAGGAGATGCTTTCTTCCGGAAGACTGGCTGTCAGCCATCCTTGGCTCCTCTGCCACATGGCAAGGCCCACAGCAGTGGCGGCAGCTGTTCTCTCCCTTCTCTTCCAGGTTTCATTGATTTCAGCTTCTTGCCTCCCATGGCTTTCTCTCTCTTGCTCTCTCTCTCTCACTCTTTCTCTGATACTCACTCTCTTATAAAGGACTCCAGTACTGGGATTAAGACCCATCCTGACTGAGGTGAGTGACACCTGACTGGAGTAGCCTCGTCGGAAGGTCCTGCGTACAATGGGCTCACAGCCGCAGGAAGGGACTAGGTTTAGGAACGTGTTTTCCTGGGGTACGTAGGACTTCAAATGACCACAGTGCTTAAAACCACAAACTCCCAACACACTCCCTTTCCCCCTCACTCTTCTTTCTTCCCCTCAGCCCTTGTGTGGTCCTTCTAGCATCCTGTGCAGCCGCCTAACTCTATCATGTTTATTTTGTCTGTTGTCCAAAACATACACCTGCGCACATTCATAAACATTGTAACGACGCTCCCAAAGAGCAGGCATTTGACTCTTGTTCACTGGTGTGGGCCCAGTGGCTGGCCTAGCTGCTGGAAGTAAATATTTGTTGAATGAAGGAATGAGTGTTTCTAGGACATGGTTTGTACAGCTAGTGCTACGACAGGGGTTAGAGAACCACAGACTCAGTGGCTTGGAACAACTCGCACTGATGACCACGGCTTAGCCAAGTGCTCGGCTCAGGGTCTCCCAAGAGGCTGCGGCCACAGTGCTGGCCAGGGCTGGGGTCTCACGTGAGAACTCAACCAGGGAGGGATCCGATTGCAGGCACACATGCTGGCACCCATGGGCCACTGGACTGAGGCCTCTCCGCTGGCCATTGGCTGGTGGCCATCCTGAGGCCCCCACTGTGTGGCCTCCCCAGCACGCATCTCACAGCATGCAGCTGGCGTCGTCCCAGCGGGCAAGGGAGGGCGTCTGCTGCAGGACAGAAGGGACAATCTTACGTGATCACGGAAGTGACAGCCCATCCCTTTTTCCATATACTGGGTTAGGAGCGAGTCATACACAGGTCGTGCCCACACGCAGGGAGAGGGGCGGCCGACAGCACAAATGCCCGGGAGAGCGGACCACGGGGGTCACCTCGGAGCCTACCCACCACACATTTTTCTCTGCTGTGTGGGCAAGGCAGTTGTAATGGAGCCAAAAGAGCCCTGGCGCTGGAGTCAAAAGTCCTGAATGTAAAGAGAGCCTGGCTTTGTCAGTTACCATGTGGATTTAAACAAGGCTCTTTAGCTTTCCTGAGATCCAGTTTCCTCCTCTTGCAGTGGGGGAATGGGGGGGAAGGCGCAGCTCCATGGGATCGTGCAGGGCAGGAAATGAACAGGGAGGAGACCCTCGAGGGTCCCAGAGCCGCCGCCACCAGCTCCACCTCCCCGGGGATCCCAGCAGAGCGCGGCCAGGAAACGGCAGCTGCAGCCAGATTTGAGTCCGTCCACGTTCAGAGACAGTTAACAAAACCATGCCTCTCACACAGATATAATATCAACACGAGGCACGAATTTTAATGACTTCATTAATTAAATGAGGGAACTGGGAGATGTTAGAGCCGACTCAAAGGAGAATGCAAAGAACACTAACATTTATGGATCAAAATATTGCTGTGAACTTGCAAATCGTACAAAACTTGGCTTTGGGGTGGGAGGTTGGTGGGGCAGGGCGGGGAGGTTGTCCCTCTCCATCCAGAACCCATCTGGAACGCCACAGACAAAAATGATTTACATTATTGTCGGTTCTCTCCAATATACAGATTATAAAATGGCCCAAAGTCAATGAAAGGCTACAAGCAGAGATCCCAGAAAAGGGGGTGGGGGTGGTGCTCCGGACTGTAGGGTTTCCCTTTCTGTTTGGGTGAGAAGGAGGTGTTTGGGGAATGGATGATGGTGATGGTAGCAAAACAATGTGAATGTAATTAATGTCACTGAATTGTGTACTTGAAAGTGGTTAAAATGGGAAATTTTATGTTGTATAAAGGTTACCACAATAAAAATCTTTTAAAAAGAAGCAGAAGAATGCACAGTCCCCCATTGGAGACACTCAGCAACCTTTTTTGCAAACTCCAAGTTTCCCTGCAGCAGGAAACTGGGGGCTAGTGCTTGAGGAAATCCAACCTAGAAGCACAGCGGGCCAGGCAGGGCTGTCGGGAACCGAGGGCCTGAACTTCGCTCAAAGCATCAGATGCCCAGGTCCTTGCTCCACAAGAATTCTCAGTGTGTTCCTTTCCTTCCCACAGAGGCAGACGGTCCTGCAGGCCATTTGGGGGTGAGGCTTTATGACTAGCCAGCACAGGTCCACACATGTCCACACCAAGAACACTCAGAGCCAGTGGGCTATAGCCTTAACCCCAGAATTATCCAGCTTCTTAGCAGTGTCCCCTGATCATCAACTTAAAATCTGCTCGCTAGTAAACCGTCCACCCTGGAGACAGCATGATGATGGCCCCTGGTCTCCCATGGTCACCTGCAGACAAGGCTTGTTTTACCCAAAGTTATAACCAACAATTCAAAACACCACCATGGAGACAAAGAACCCCTGGCATTCCACTGATTGTGCAAGACTTTGGGTAACTTTCCCAGTGAAAAAAAGAGTTTGAGCCCACAACTCCCCAGAACAGCTGGGTAGATGGCTAGAAACTTCTCTTTGTGTCTCTTGTTACACGGCAGTTGCTTCTTCGTGGTCCCAGCCACCAAGTCCCACCCCAACCAACTGTTGCCCAAAACTCAGACAACAGGTTCCTAAAACTGGGGCTGGTGAGAGTAGGAGGTTTTCTTTTTTGGACCAGAGCAGGTGTCCCCAGCTGTGACAGCTACAAATGGCAGAGCAGCCACGCTGTCTTCTTACAACCAGCAACTTTTCAAAACAAACTGCTATTTCAACTCCTTTTTAAGACTGAACCATCTTCTATATGGTACCCAGGCAAGGGAGGTTATCTATGTCATTTTTGTAAAAATCTTTTTCCTGTCAAAGCTACAAAAGTAACAACAGCAAAAACATTTGTAGGGCTGAGCAGACTTGGTCCCCCACTCTGCCTCGCAGAATCGGGGGCCAGGGAGGTCAGTAGACAAAGCCCTGCTCTCCTTGAAGCTTCCAGTCTGCCTGGGCACCCCCTTACTGATCTGGGAAAGAAAGGGAACTAACCGTCAGGGGCATATGCCTCTTTGCTGTTTGTAGGGAGTGTAGAGAGTGGAATGAAGACTGTCCCCCAACAGATACATCCTCCTGGAACCTCAGTATGTGACCTTATTTGGGGAACAGGTCTTTGGAGATATAATTACGGAAAGGACCTTGAAATGAGATCATTCTGGACGAGGTGGACTCTAAATCCAGTGATGAATGTCCTTAGAAGGGAAGACGGAGGAGACGGCCGTGTGATGACAGAAGAGACCGAATCACCAGGGATCACCAGCCAACACAGAAGCGGGAAGAGGCCAGGAAGGTGTTTTCGTTTCTTGGGCTGCTCAAAGCAAATGTTATGAATGGGTCGGGTTGAACAGTGGGAATGTATCCACTCACAGTTTTGAGGCCAGGAAAATGTCCAAATCAAGGCATCATCAAGGCAACACTTGCTTCCCAGCAGCAGTGGTCCCGGGCTCCTCTGCCACACGGCGAGGCTCATGGCGGCGTCTCCTGGTCTCTCCCTCCTCTTTCGGGTCTCATTGATTTCAGCTTCTTGTTTCCATGGTTTTCTCTCGTGTGTATTCATTCTGTTTATAAAGGACTCCAGCACTAGGACTAAGACCCATGCTGATTGGAGTGGGCCACACCTTACTGAAGTAGCCTCATCAAAAGGTCCTGCTTACAGTGGGTCCACAGCCACACGAGTGGAGGAGATTTAAGAACATGTTTTTCTGGGGTACACACAGCCCCAAACCACCACAGAAGGATCCTCCTCTACAGGTGTCCGAGGGAGCTCCTGGATTTCAGACTGCTAGACTCCAGAGCTGGGGGACAATCAGTGTCCTGTTGGAGCCCCCCACTTTGTGATGCCTTGTCATGACAGTAATCCGAGGAGCCATCCAGTTTAAACATGACGGAAGGACGCCCACTAGAAAGAGGAAGCAGGGGGAAAAGAAAGGCCAAGAAAGGGAGTGGGACAGAGGTGAGGGCAGAGAGGGCCTGATAGAAGAAAAACTTCCCATGCAGTTCAGGGTGTTGCAGCTTCCTTGAGTGATTCAGGGAGTAGAAGGGGGCTCCCCAGGGGAGCAGGAAGGGGGCGCTCAGAGAGGGTGGACGCGGAAGCAATGAGGAAATGTTGGGATTGGCTGACATGGCGTTTCCTCCTACTTAGGGGGATCTTACAAAGTGGGGAGCACATGTGCATGGATTAGTGTGAATGCTTCTCCGTACTGATAAGTTCTCTCTACTGGACTGAAACTACTCTTATCACCAGGAATTGCTTATCAACAACCCCGTAGGGTGTTTCATTTTCTCAGAAAACCCCTGCGGGTCAACTGTTTCTGTCCTCTGGAAAAGCCTTCTCAGATAGGGGCCTTCTCCCGGCAATGCCCAGTGCGGGCAACCATTTTATTTTATTTGACAGGCTACAAGGCCCAGGAAACTTAACCTCATGGATCGCTGCCTCTAACACAAGGGGCCTAAGATGCTAAAAATAAAAATCCCGGTAAGTAATCAGCATCTCAACCCCCCTGTAAGGTGCCTCCATCAGCCAGATTCCCACAGCCACACACTTAAATTATCCAGGAGAGGGGCCTGGGCTCAGACCCCACAGCCTCCGACCTCGGTTTCCAGGTAGTCCCAGGTGACCTCAGCAAACCCCCCCACCCAGCTGACTCCGCTTTCTCCTTGAAAATTTCCGCGTATAATAAAGGTCTTTGTCCCCAGTTCCAAGGAAGTAACCTGTAAATCTTTGGAGCCTCCCGGGAAAGGAGTGCCCTTTGCTTATTCACAGAGGGAGGGGACCACGCCTGCTAGTTCATCACCTGAGGGGACGTCAGGGTGGGCCCAGCAGCGCTGTGGCCTTAGGGTGGGGACTGCCGCACCTGAAAGACCCACCTCATAATTAGGGGTCTGGAGGTGGCTTCAACCTCTGGGCATCGATTCCACCCATCACACCTGTGTAAAGAGACCCCATGGAAACTCGGGACCCTCGAGCTCAGGGGGCTCCCACAGCTAACGAGACGACTGAGAAGACACATCCCGGGCCAGGACGGGCACGTGCCCCTCCACCGGGGGCTTAGGGCTGAGGACCCCACCCGCACCTCCACTTCTCTCCTTTGGCTTCTGATTCATATCCATTTTTTTTTTATTTTTTTTTATTGAGAATGTTCAGATACCATACAATTATCCAAAGATACAAAGTGTGCAATCAGTTGCCCCGGTACCCTCTTACAGCTCTGCATCCATCACCACACTTAATTTTTGTTTAATTGTTAGAAACTTTTCATTACTGCAGACAAGAAATAAAGCAAAAGACGAAGGAAAAAAAAAGAAAAGGAAACTCGAATCCTCCCATATCCCTAACCAACCCTCCTCCATTGTTGACTCGTAGTGTTGGTATAGTACATTTGTTACTGTTCATGAAAAATTTTGAAATACTATGTAGTATATAGTTTGCAATAGGTATATATTTTTTCCATATATGTCCCTCTATTATTAACTTCTAATTGTATTGTCATTCATTTTTTCTGGTTCACGGAAGAGATTTCTAATATTTGTACACTTAATCATGGACATTACCCACCATAGGATTCAGTTTTATACATTCCCATCTTTTGACCTCCAACTTTCCTTCTGGTGACATATATGACTCTGGGCTTCCCATTTCCCCCCCATTCATGCACCACTCAGCACTGTTAGTTATTCTCATATCTTGCTACTGACACCTCTGTTCATTTCCAAACATTTAAGTTCATTCTAGTTGAACATTCTGCTCATACTAAGCAACTGCTCCGCATTCTTAGGTCTTGTCCTATATCTTGGTACCTTATATTTCATGTTTATAAGTTTACATATTATAACTAGTTCTT
>PVKY010002339.1:0-26084 GCA_004027775.1 Bradypus variegatus | reverse complement strand
GGGAGAGCCTGAAGAGGGCCATGATGCTTCCTCAAAGATGTCCCCCACCCCCATCATTGCTGCTGATCACCATCCTTTAGATTAGTCTGGTTCCTATTTTCTGTCACAGGGATGTCAGGGAGAACATGGGGACTGAGTTCTGGGAGGTAGGGGGAAGGCAGTGCCAGGTAAGCCGGCAGAAGACCATAGAGCAATGGGAGCAGGAGGGTGAGAAGGGGTTGGCACTGACCACTCATATGCAGCCAGCAGCATCCTGACTCCATTCTTGGAGCCAAGTGGATCCCCAAGACTGCATCTCACACAGCTGAGACATAGTTATCCTCACTCCCACTCCGTGCCCCACCATAGTGGGTGATGCTCTGCTCCCTTGGTGTGCTGAGCCCTCTCTGCCTCTGAGCCATTGCACAGGCTGTTCCCTCAACCTGAAACACCATTCCCTCCACCCCTTTGTCTTCTGCCCAGTTCCTACTCATCCTACAAGGGACAGCTGCAAAGAGCTCAATCCAGGTTCAGCTGGGAAGCGTAGAGGAGGAAGGGCATGAGGCCAGCATCAAGCAGGGTCAGGAGCGGAGAGACTGGGAGTCCAGGCAGGTGGAAGCAGTAAATGCCTCAGGACACCCCCCGCTGAGCCTGGGCCTTTGTGGGTGCTGGCTGCTGGCTCCGAGCTTGGAGGGAGGTCAGCTGTAGCAGGGCTGGGATCCAGTGGCACTTCCTGCCTTGTCATGACTCCCTTCTGCCTTGGCAGAAATCGTGTCCCTGATTCACTATAAATGCTCAAAAAACTAGGGGCTGGGCAGGACGGACGGGAGTGGCAGTAGACAGGGCTCTCTGGATGAGGCCAGGTGGAAGCCCCAGAGCCTGGGCAGGTATAAGCCTCAGACTGACAAATTTTCTGCTGAACAACTCCAAATATTTGCTGTGACTTTGGACGGAGTCTGAAAAAGACTTTGTTTCCTCCCTTGGCAGTATCATTTGTCTTGTTTTGAAGCCACAAAATTGCAGCCACGAACTTATAAAGTTTGTCTTAATTGCTGTGGTGTCACCACCTCTGTGGCAGATAACAGCACAATGAACAAGTCGATGGGGCTGAGCCCTCCAGGTCCTTCTTCTAAAGTGAGACAAATTTCCCTCCTTTGAGCCCAACAGTCCATTGGCAGCTCTGTCATTTCTATATCTGCCTAACAGTTTGCATTAACTTGCAAGGGATAAAAAGTCTCTTGCTCAGACTTAGTTAAAAGCATCCAGATGGGGAAGTCAAGTTGTGCAGCTGGTTTTGCCTAGGAATTTTCTTTGTGTCCTTTATCCTTTTCCAGGAGGAGGGGATGTAGGGTGAGCAATGGGCACACCCTGGGAGAGGTAGGGGGAGCCACAGACTGGAGAAAGAGCAGGCGGCACCCAGCATACCATTGTCCAGATTGCCTTAGGTCTGAGAAAGAAAAGATACACTAACAGTATTGCAGTAGGAGCTGGGCCTGGGCGCACTCACCTCATTCAATCCCCCCATTGCCCCTGCTAGGGGGACGTTTGTCTCCCACTCTGTGCCCCATCACAGTGGGTGATGCTCTGCTCCCTGAGTGTGTGGAGCCCTCTCTACCTCTAAGCCACTGCACAAGCTGTTCGCTTGGACTGAAACACTGTTCCCCCCACCACTTTGTCTTCTGCCCAATTCCTACTCATCCTTCAAGGCTCTGCTGAAAGACAATTTCCTCTGATGAGGCCCTTTCTGATACCCAGTATGGCCAACTTTGGGCTTCAGAGCCAACCCAAGGGCTCCCTGGGATCTCCATACCTGCCTGACTTTGTATCATCTGTGTCTCTTTCCTTACACTGTCTCATTCTAGTGAGAGCCCCAGAAAGGCAAGAGTTGGGCCAGCACCCAAAATTCGGGAGGTGCACAAGAAATAGCAGTTCAATTAGAGAAGGAGGGAAGGGGTGGCACAGCCAGGGCTTCAGAAAACGTTAGTGACCTGCCCTCCAAGCCTCTCGCCATCTGGAAACAAGATCCTTAAAAATGCATGCATAAACATGGAGCGATGGCATGGCGAATGCCCTTCAATTTCTCTGCTGCTCTGTGTTTTTCAAACGAACGCATATTATTTTTGTAATAAAAACACTTCGTTTTAAAATTTTTTCAACTCCTTTGGTCCGAGTTACTCAGCAAGGCATTGGAGAGGCAGATTCAGTGGTAAGTCTTCTGACCCCCAAACTGAACCCTTCGCCTCCACCCCACGGCCTCCTTGGTCCCTTTTTGGCAATCTGCTGTCCTGTGGGGCAGATGGTGGAATGAAGTGATGAAGGGCATGAGCTTGGAGTCACACAGACTTGGGTTTGAGTCCCAGCTCCTCCACTGACTTTCTGTGTGACGCCGGACAGGATGCATAACCTCCCTGGGCCTCAGTTTCCCCTCTAGTAAGATGGGGTAATGGCAGTGCCTGCCTCCTGGGTTGTTGTGGATATTCTTAATCACCCCCACCACTGACAGCAACATGCACAAAGCACTTCTGAAGGGCTGATTTCCTCCCCTCCTTCCTGCCAGGCACCCCTGCTCACATACATACCCACATATCAGCATGCTTCATTCCCTGGGACTCCCCACTTTTTCACCTGCCTCCCACACCCTCCAGTTGTGGATGAAGATACAGGCTGCATCACCCTGGTAAGAGCCACTCCACATTTGGCATGAGGGCCTGGCAGGGGCATTCTCTGCTCCAATGAAAGTGCCTCTGGGTGGCCACGCTGTCCACCCTCTCCTGGCATGGATCCTCTCCCCACAACCAGGCCTGCCTCTGCTTTCCTTGCAAGCCTGTGCAGCTCAGAACAACAGCTACAGGCCCAACCAACTGGGGCCAAGCTCTGGATCCCAGGCAGTGGCTCAGAGAGTGGGGACAGAAGCACTCCCACCACCACCCAGATGTGCACACCCACGCTCACCTGTACACTGCTAATCATCATCCCCCACATCACTCCTGCTTCCCAGGCCTCTTTTTGGAGAGACATGTGTGATAGGCAGAATACTGCCCCCACCAAAGGATGTTTACATTATGCGTGCACACACCCTATGAATATGTTACGTTACATGGCAAGGGGAGATTAAGGTTGCAGATGGAATTAAGGCTGCTAATCAACTGACCTTAAAATGAGAGTCTTCTGGATTACATGGCTGAGTCCAATGTAATCACAAGGGTCCTTAAAAGTGGAAGGGGGTAAGCAGAAGAGATCAGAGTCAGAGAAAGATTCGAAGATCCTACACTGCTGACTTTCAAGACGGATGAAGAGGCCACAAGCCAGGGAATGTGAGCAGCCTCTAGAAACTGGAAAACACAAGAAAATAGATTCTCCTGTGATCCTCCAGAAGGAACACAGCCCTACTGACACCTTTATTTTAGCCAATGAGATCCATTTCCAACTTCTGACCTCCAGAACTGTAAGATAATAAATTTGCATTGTTTTCAACCACTAAGTTTGTGTTTGTTTATTACAGCAACAATAGGAAACTAACATCTCCCTCATTTCCTAGCCCAAGCTGTCCAGAAAGTCTTTGGGAATAAACCCTTCCAAGTGTATTTCCCTTTACAGTTTACAAAGCCCATGTTACAGGCCTCCATCCTCAGCGACCATCCTCACTGACCAGCAGGCACATGCTCCCTCTCCTAGCGCCATGCCCCTGGCACCACTTCCTCCCATTCTCCAGGAGTCTGGCGCCCTCCTGCCTCCAGCTCCCCTCCCCAATCCTCTCCCTTAGAGCTTGGCCTCCTTGAGTCCTGGAGTTTGGGATCTCACAGGCCTCACCAACCCTGGGCTTGCTAGGTTTTTCAGTAAGTGGGTGGCCTCCTTCAGAGGGACTGCCAGGCCCTCTCTGGATCCTCTGTAGTGCCCAAAACAGGTGCTTCAGTCACCACTTACTCATCAAATATTTACTGAGCACCTACTATGTGCCCACAGCTGGGGACACAGCAGGGACCAAGGCAAGCCAGTCCCTGCCCTTGTGGAACTCACATTCTAGAGGTCAGACAGACAAGAAATGAATACTGCAATGTCAGGTAGTAAAGGAGAAATAAAGCAGGGTGAGGGGATAGAGTGGGACAGGTTAAGCTTGGGGGTGGCAGTGATAATAGTAGGGAGAGGGCTGCTTTTCTCTTTCTATTGACCCCAGCTGAGGAAACTCACTTTGCCCGGGTCCCCACTCTATGCCAGATGCTCTGTGCTAGGCCCTTGGCATCTCTCATCTCATTCGATTCTCCCAACAATCCTATGATGCCAACATGCCCATTTCACAGTTGAGGAAGCTGAAGTTCAGAGAGGTAGTGACTTACCTAAAGCCACACAGCCAGGAAGTAATAGCCCCAAGACTCAAATCCAGACCAGTCTGAAATGAGTGCTCTTTCCTCAGCAACAGCTGCCACCCTGGAAGACACAGACTGTGTTCTCTGAGGAGTCACACTTAAGTAGGGGAGACAGGCACCCCCTAGAGTCACTCCACACCAGGCTGATGTAGTAGCAGGTATGTGCCATGTAGAGCAGAAGGGGGAAAGGAGAAGTGAATTGTCCATGGGCAGGGGTGGTGGGGAGGAGGGAAGGGAGAAAGCCTCAACAGTATTTTCTGGAGAATGTTCCTGAACAGTTACAGTGAGGTGTCATTTGTATCTACAGAGGGAAGAGGCTGGGTGGGCCCCTTTTTGGGGAGGCCCAGTCTCTCCTGGGGGAGGGGAGAGAGTCATTTCTCCAGAGCAGAAAAAGCCAGTGGGAGCCAGGACACTTTAATGGGGTGAGAATAATCTTTTCAACAAATGGTGCTAGGACAACTGGATATCTACATACAAAAGGATGAAACTGGACCCCTACCTCACATCATACACAAAAATTAACTCAAAATGGATCATAGACATAAATGTAAGAGCTAATACTATAAAATTCTTAGATGGAAATGTAGGAGTAAATGTTCATGACCTGGGGCTAGGTAAAGCATCTTTAGATATGACACCAAAAGCACAAGTGACAAAAAATAAAATAAATTGACTTCATCAAAATTAAAAGCTTTTGGGCTTCAAAGGAACCATCAAGAAAATGAAGAGACAACTCACAGAATGGGAGAAGATATTGGCAAATCATATATCTCTTCAGGAACCTGTACCTAGAATATGTAAAGAACCCTTACTAAATAATAAAAAGACAACCTAATTTTAAAAATAGGCAAATTATCTGAATAGACATTTCCCAAAGAAGACATACAAACGACCTATAAAAATATGAAAATTTAATATCATTAAATCATTAGGGAAATGCAAATCAAAACCACAATGAGATACCACTAACACCCAATAGGATGCTATAATAAAAATGACAGACAGTAACAAATGTTAGCAAGGATGTGAGAAATTAGACTCCTCATACACTGCTGATAAAAATGTAAAATTGTGCAGCTTCTTTGGAAAATAGTCTGACGGTTCCTCAAAAGGTTAAACATAGAGTTACCATATTACCCAGCAATCCCACATCTAGCTATATCTCCTAAAGAAATGAAAACAATGCCCAGGTGGCCTTGCCTGAGTCTGTATGGAAGGTGGGAATCCCAATATTTCCTACACAACACTGGGGAGCAGAAACCCTTCTCTTGAGGGACCAGATTGTCTGCTAGGCCTCCAGGGCACTGGGCACTGTGGCCGGCAGTTAAGTTCAGACCTGAGCGGGGGCTCACAGCCCTCACGGTCAAATGCTACTCAGCAGACATGTTGAGCACCTACTGTGTGCCAAGCCCTGTTCTAGACCCTGGGAATACAACAGTGAACAAAACATTACTAAGAGAGACAGACAACACCCACAAACAACTCATCAGGAAATATTAACCAGTGAACAACCCAGTGATGAAAATAGAGCAGCAATGAAACAGGGGTGAGGGAAGGAGGGCTTGGAGGAGGTCAAGTGTAGTACCAAGAAGAGGCCTCTGGGGATTTCTGAAAGGCAGGAGCTGAGAGGGGAAAAGTTCAGGTAGCCTGTTCTGGGAGGCAGGAGACTCTGGGTGCAATTGAATTTTCTTGGTGTGTCGATAGGAAATGTCTAAGTGTTCACAGGGTCTCCCCCTGTGTTGAAGCACCCGGGAAAGAGGCTTGGAGCCAAGCAGAGATTGGTGGAATGGGAGCCCTTCACCCAGGGCCAGCTGAGATGTGACGGGGTCTTTCCAGCCAGCAGGAGCTGTCTTTGCTCAGAACTTGGGAGCTTCTGTATCCGGCTGGGGCGAGGTTTGTGGGGGCTCTCTCCTCAAGCCCTCCCAGGCTACCCTGTATCCCAAGTGCACAGACAGCCCCAGGATAGCCAGACCCTCATCACTTCCAAGGCCTCTAACTTCAGTGACCTCTAACTTAAGCCACCTGCACCCACGCAGGACTCCCCCCTCCCCTCCCCACTCCAGGGCTCCAGAAGAAAGATATTCATTGGCTTGGTCTGGGCTCGCTGGGCTCTTTGGGCCGCCTGGCTAATCCTTCACTCCCGCAGTACATGACAGTGTGCCCATCTTACAGGTGCAGGAATTGAGGCCGAGTCAAATACGCCATCACTCAAGTGGTCAGTAGCAGAACCAGGTCTGGGCAGGACAAAGCCGCGACTTTTCTCCCTCCTTTTGATGGCTCTCCTGCAGCTGGGCGTCCCCTGCTGGTCTCACCTCTGATCCCAAAGAGCCTGGTCTGGACCGCGAGAGTCTGATGTGTGCGGCCTCAGCAAGTCCCCGCCCTTCCCCGGTCCCAGTTTTCCCGGCTGCACCTGGAGGGAGGTGGGCGGGCAGCCCTGAGCAGCCTCCGCGCGGGCGCGGGGGCCGCCGCCTCCCCCGCGCCCTCCCCTTCGCTCTCGGCGGCCCCGCCCCGCTGGCCCCGCCCAGCCGCCTCCCCCGCGCCCTCACCTTCGCTCTCGGCGGCCCCGCCCCGCTGGCCCCGCCCAGCCGCCTCCCGGCTCCGGCCCGGCCGCCGCTCCCCGCTCGGGTCTATCCGGCCGTCGGATTAATATCTAGATATTAAGTAAACAATAAATTAGCAAAACTACAAGAAAATTTTACAGCCCTTTGCATTTGGCAATCATTGAGTGTTAATTAGAAATTCATTACAATTAAAACCCTGCCTAAACAGGGCCTGCGCGCCTTAATTACATCTGATTTTTAATTCAGAATACGTGTTTACACAGTAAGCGCGACGTACCCCATGATTATCCCCAATCCTCTTTATACTGTACTAATTATGTAAATTAAACCTAATTAACTGACGAAAACTGCCGTTAATTCAACTGGTAAAAGATATGTGCTGGCGGAGGAGGCGCGGCCGCCCAGCCCCAGCCGGAGCCGGAATGGGCGCTGGGTGCCGGCAGCGAGGACGCGACGCCGGGGACCGAGAGGCAGCGCAGGCCCAGACGGGGGTGGCGGGGGCACTCGAGGCGTATCCGGGATCCAGAGCCCGGGAGCCCGGCCCTCAGATCCCTGCCGCCACCGGGCAGAGAATGGGAGAGAGAGAATCACGCTAACGGGACCAGGGCACCGACACCCATGGGCTCCCCTGGCTCAGAACAAGTCCGCAGGACCCAGAATCTCCACTGAGGAGGCGGGGCCTCACCCTCCTCTCTCTGGGCCTGGGTTCAAGTCTCAGCTCTGCCACTCAGTGGCTGCCTGAACCTGGAGAAAGGACCTGGCTTCGCTAGGCCTCAGTTTCCTCTGCACCGAGTGTCGAGAGGGCCATAATGAAAGCTCCTCCTCAACTGCGTTGCTCCCCACACTCCTCTATTGACTGGGGAACCTTGGTGGGTAGGCTACTGCCTGACCCTCGGTTTGCTGTTGTAAAATGGGAATTAATGAGCCCTACCTTTTCCCGGGGCCGCTGTGAGAACCGGCTCTGCAAACTGTAAAATGTCCACGGTGAATTTGGCCCCCAGCAGAGCCCCACCCCAAATCCCAGGACCTGTTCCCCAGAAACCACCATCCCTGGAGCGAGGTGACGCCTCCCCAGTCGCTCTTCACAAGCCTTCAATCTTTCTCCAGCTCAGTCCCGGGACGGAGATTTGGGTGGGTCTTCAGGCTTCGGGCCTGGGCGCGGGGAGCTGTCCGCCTCTTGGTGCTGAACAAGGACCCAGAGGCGACCCCGCACGCTCGGGGGTGCGGTAACCCGGGCAGAGACCCTTTGTCCTAGCGTCCCCCGGGGCCCCGCGACCGGGTTGCCGGGAACGCCTTAGAGGCCAGCCCCGGAGGCGTTATTGGCCCCAGTAGCTCAATAGAGGCAGGACAGGCAGGCCCAGCCCAAGGGACTCTGCCCATCCTCTTTCCACCCCCACCTCCTCACCACGGGGGCGTCCTGGCTCCGAGATCGTTGTCATCACCACACCGAATTCTGAGATGCCTTTAAAAAATCATTAGGAAGCGAAGAATAATTACAGAATGGAATTGTAATTATGGGGTGGGGGAGCCTGGACGGAGAAAGGAGGAACGGGCTGGCGGGAATTGGAGGAGGCTATCGGACTGGGACCGAAGGAAAATAGGTTCCTCTTGAACCCAGAGAGGCTGGAGGGCAAAGAAACAGGCAGATTTAAAACAGGACAGAGGCAGAGCCTGGGGAAAACTCACGAATGGAAAGGCCATAGGTAGAGAAAGAAAGAGGGGCTGAGCAGACTCTAGGACTCATCGGGGAGGAAAAAAAGGAAAGGCAGGAAGATCTGAGAGAGAAAAAGGAACTGAGAGAAGTGAGAGAGCAAGAGACCCACAAAGGAGGTATTGTCTCCAAATCTGGGGGTAATTTTCGGAGCCGTGGGGAACAAGTCAGCCTGGTGAGGGGAAAGAGGGCAAACGAGTCCCCAGGCCAGGCTTGTCCGCCCCCTGTTTCCCAAGGCTAGCCTGAGAGATCGATTTGACCCTCCAGGGACCTTTCCTGGTATTACGGGAACTAGGGAAGAAGGGAAAGGACAGAGGGAGAAGGGGAGGAGCAGGGGAGACGGAGAAGAGATGAGCCCCAGAGGACCCGAAATGCAGGAGGGGAGAGGGCCTGGAACCCCGAAGGAAAAGGAAAACGAGGGGCGGGGGCGAGGGCGACCTGGCGCCGCTGGCCGCGGAAGATTTATGGCACCGCTCGGGGTTCCAAGGACGGGCTGGGCTCGCCGCTGCCGCCGCCGGTAGCCGCCGTAGCCGCTGAACCTCCTGCCCGGGCGGCCGCCGTGCCCCAGGCCATCCTTGCCATTATTAACTTCTGTTTGATTAGGGTAATTGTTCAAACTTGTGCCGGACAGTATGATTAATTACAGTTTAATTAACGTGTCCATTAAGGACACTTAATGCCACGGGGGAGGGGATAGGGGGGAGGAGTGGCGGCCAAGGGAGTCCCCGGGTGCGGTCAAGGAGGGAAGTGTTGCAACTAGTAACTCAAATGAAAAAGTAGAGACCGAGATTGAGAACGGGAGGGAGAAATCGGGGACCCAAAGGGTTGCAAGGGGAGAGAATGGTGAAGACAGAATCCAATGGAGGGTGGGGTGGGAGAGGGGTGGAGAAAAGTGGAGCTTTGGGGAAAGAAAGTGCCAAGGGGCATCTCAGCGTCAAGGGACTGGACCTCCGCCAAGGGGAAACTGAATTAGCAGGACTGAGAAAATATACATTGACCTCTGGTCTCCCCCAGTATGACTTGGTTCCTGCCCTGGGTGGCGGTGATGGGGGGAGCGTCCAGGACTGGAGAGGGGTGCAAGCTCA
Organism: Bradypus variegatus; assembly: GCA_004027775.1. Lineage (NCBI taxonomy): Eukaryota > Metazoa > Chordata > Mammalia > Pilosa > Bradypodidae > Bradypus > Bradypus variegatus. The sequence continues at coordinate 16,384 of PVKY010002339.1, read as the reverse complement.
GTTCCCGAATATCCTGCACAGTGAAGAAGGCAGACGGGAGCCCCTCCTCAGGTCAGGAGCGGTGGGGGTGGCGACACTGCCGCTTCCCAGCTGCCATCCCCGGTGTCCTGCATCCCCGTCCCTGCCCCGGCCGCTGGTAAACGGATCCTCTTCCCAGGGCCACTCTTAGCTCCACCGCCTGGCCCTCGCCTGCCGTCCGAAGGTGCGGTATTCCTTCCCGCGCCCCTTCCTTCTGTGCACCCCTCGACCCCATCACCCGGCCCTGGCCCGGCAAGTTTCTGGCCTCTCCGCGGGAAACGCGGGGCGCTCCCCACTTCGTTCTTGAGGGCAAACTTTGCGACCCCGGGCACTTCCCTCCTCCTGGACCCTCAGGCGAGCGCTGGGCGCAGGTGCAGGGCGCGGGACGCAGGTGTGCGGCCGCTTACCTGGGGCGCGCAGGCCTGGGGGCGGCCGGGAGGCAGCGGGCGCTGCGCGTGGCCAGCGGGCGGGCGGACCCTGGGAGGGCGCAAGTGACCGCGCGAGTGGTGGGTGTGGCGCCCCGGCTCACAGCCGTCAGGCGCGCCCGCCCTGCTACGGCCTTGCCACTCGAGCTTTGACCGCGCCGTGCCCGCCACCGCGCAATGAGCTCCAGGCTTCGATCCCCGCTCTGGGCCAGTCCCGGGCCTGTGGGGCAGCGGCCCAGGACCCACGTCGCAGCGCCCTGGGCCCTGGCGCCCAGCGGCTGCTGATAGCCGACGCGGCGCGGGAGGGGCTGGCGGGGCCGCGGGTGTGAGCGAGGGGAGCCTGGGAGCGCGGCTGTGCGCGCGCGCGGGGAGGGGCCGCGCCGTCACCCGGAGAGCCCGGCGGATCCCGGACTCCCTCCCGCTGCTCCACCCGCCGCGCACCTCCACTCGCCCGGCTCCAGCCGCCGCCCCAAGGTGAGTACCCGCGTCCAGCTGCCCGCCGCCCGGCGCCCGGCCCCTACTGGCTTTTTTCGTTTAGTTCCGAATTGGGTTCTTGTGGGTGTTTGATTACTGTACCTAACGAGTCCGCCGCCTCACTCCCGCCACTGGCCGCCTCCGCCTCATTGCCCTCCCCAAGCTCACCCGTCAAGCCCCGGAAGCCGGTGAGGGTTCCCTGAGCCTGTCCCAGAGGCTGCTCCTAGTCGCTGCGCGCGGCCTCATTGCCCAGGCTTTCTGCTCTGGCCCCCGAAATTATGTTCCTATCCCTTCTCCTGGCACTGGGGCCCGGAGACCCTCCTCCCACTCAGGAAAGCCCCGCGTGGACTGGGGGCCTTCAGCATGGGGAGGACGCGCTCGGTTCGGGGCTCTCTCTTCACTGAAGGCGGGCCGGGCACACTCGCCGATTTGGGGAAAATGAGAAATCGTCATTTCCCAGAGCCATGAGCCCCCAGCCACCTCCCCAGCCCTCCTGAGGGTCCCCTGGGGGGCACGGGGCTTCTCTTGTTGACCTCTCAGCTGGGGAGTTAGGTCAGTTTCTTTGACTCCTAAAATGTTACAAGGGACTTCGTCGCGAAGGGAGGGGTCAACTTATTTCAATTTGATCCGCGGAGATAAAGATGAAACAGATAAAAGGTAAATAGCTTGATATTTGAAGAAGGTATGACGACAGATGGGAGAAAGAGCACCGAGCTGGACGAGACAGACATCTCAGGGACAGATAAGATCGACAGATGAGGGGCACCCAGACAAATAGAGAGTGGGGAGGGAGAGAAATAAGACAGAGGGAAGTCTCCCGGTGAAACGCTTTTGAATTCGGATCCCCTATCTGGCTGGAGCTGCCTCCTAAAAATGGATTTGCCTTTCGTGCGGAGTTTGGGGGTCGGGGCCCCCAGGGTTGGGCTGTCTGGGCCCCAGGAGCGCCTGAAGTCGTGGGCCAAGTTGGAGCCTTCTGGGTCTGAGGACACGTGGTCGGGCTGAGCGACCTAGAAGGGCCCCAAGGATCTGTCCACCGGTTCCCCGCTGCTAAGGTCCCCAGACTCGGTCAGAGAGCAAAGCGGGGAACCGACAGCAACTTTTGTGCCTGGAGTCTTGAAGTGGCTTCGGAGACCGGCCAGGATTCCTCCCAGCCCATGTGAGCCGGTGCAGCGGGACATAGAGGATACCTCAGAGAGAAGTCCCCAAAAGAGGAAGCCCAGGGCCCCAGGAGTCTGTGCTTGGCCTGCCCGGGAAGGCATATCTGAGGAGGAAAAGAAAGAAAACTCAGGAACTGGCGAATGGAAACGAAGGAGAAGCGACCCCCAAGAAACTTCCTTGAGAACCTCTCTGTCCCATGCGCTGGCCCCGAAGGTGTGGAACACAGCTGAAAATGCAGGAAGTGTGGATAGGAACTGCGTGACCCTGGTCTCACTGATGACTGGAAAGAAAATGGTTTATATTTCCAGCCGAAATCTTTCTGCTCAACGAACGCGGGACGCCGGGCGTGGGAGGAGAAGCTCGGGCTTGTGGAAACCGAAGACGTTGTCCCCGGGATCCGTCTGGGCAACGACCTGATTGCGGTGGGGACCGCTCGGAGGCTGGGGCGCGCACAGCCTGCTTTGGAGAGGATAGGGTTCAGCACCGCGAACAGCATTCGCCTTCCCGCCCCCACGCCTCCGATCCCCTCCCCCACACGCTGTGTAAAGATGGGTAGTGACCGCTCCGCCCCCGCCTCTCAACCCCTCCTCGCGCTGCCCCCGCCCGCCGGCGTGCATGCGCGACTGAGCAGAGGGGCGGCGGGTCCCCGGAGTCCGGGCTTCCGGACCCCGGCCGGCTGCGCGGGCTGAGAGGCGGCCGAAAGCGCATGGATCTGGGCGCCGGGAAGCCTGGATTCGGCAATGGCTTTGCTGTGTGGCCTTGGGCAAGTCACTCTTGGTCTCTGAGACCCATTGCCTCCCCAATCCGAATACAAGATTGGGTTCCTAACAGCCCGGGCTTTCCTGGAGTCTCTATTACCTCTCTCTTCCCTCAAACCCCGGGGGCTTTTGTTTGGGCGCCAGCACGTGTCTGAATAACAAAAGGCACCCGTCCAGGAGGGCGAATGAGCTTGGACTCCCAACTGCCAAGTTTCCCCCGGCGCCCCACTCGGCGCGCCCTACTGGGCGGGCCCGAGCGGCAGCCGCGGTCGCGCTGAAAATGGCTCATCTGCTCTCTGCTCTCTCTGTTTTGCAGGAGCGGCGGCATGGAGGCTCTCACCACTCAGCTGGGGCCGGGGCGCGAGGGCAGCTCCTCGCCCAACTCGAAGCAGGAGCTGCAGCCTTACTCCGGCTCCAGCACTCTCAAACCCAACCAGGTGGGCGAGACGTCGCTGTACGGTGTGCCTATCGTGTCGCTGGTCATAGACGGCCAGGAGCGTCTGTGCCTGGCGCAGATCTCCAACACACTCCTCAAGAACTACAGCTACAATGAGATCCACAATCGCCGTGTGGCCCTGGGCATCACGTGCGTGCAGTGCACGCCGGTGCAGCTGGAGATTCTGCGTCGGGCCGGGGCCATGCCGATCTCATCGCGCCGCTGCGGCATGATCACGAAGCGCGAGGCCGAGCGCCTGTGCAAGTCGTTCCTGGGCGAGCACAAGCCACCCAAACTGCCGGAGAACTTCGCCTTCGATGTGGTGCACGAGTGCGCTTGGGGCTCGCGTGGCAGTTTCATCCCTGCGCGTTACAACAGCTCGCGAGCCAAGTGCATCAAGTGCGGCTACTGCAGCATGTACTTCTCGCCAAACAAGTTCATCTTTCACTCGCACCGCACACCCGACGCCAAGTACACGCAGCCCGACGCCGCCAATTTCAACTCCTGGCGCCGTCACCTCAAACTCAGTGACAAGTCGGCCACGGACGAGCTGAGCCACGCGTGGGAGGACGTCAAGGCCATGTTCAATGGCGGCACGCGCAAGCGGACTTTCTCGCTGCAGGGAAGCGGCGGAGGCGGTGGTAGTGGCGGGTCGGGTGGGCAGGGGAAGGGTGGTGCTGGCGGCGTTGGCTCGGGCGGCCCCGGGTGCGGTGCGGAGATGGCCCCAGGCCCACCGCCCCACAAGAGCCTGCGCTGTGGAGAAGATGAGGCTGCCGGGCCTCCAGGGCCGCCGCCTCCACATCCACAGCGTGGCCTTGGCCTGGCGGCGGGAGCCGGCGGCTCTGCGGGACCTGGAGGGCCTGGCGGCGGCGCGGGCGTACGCAGCTACCCGGTGATCCCCGTTCCCAGCAAGGGCTTTGGCCTCCTGCAGAAGCTGCCCCCACCGCTTTTCCCGCATCCCTACGGCTTCCCCACGGCCTTCGGGCTCTGCCCCAAGAAGGACGACCCAGTGCTGGGCACGGGCGAGCCCAAGGGCGTCCCGGGCACTGGGAGCGGCGGGGGCGCCGGCACTGGCGGGGGCACGGGCGGCCCGGGAGCAGGGCACTTGCCCCCAGGGGCCGGGGCGGGCCCGGGCGGCGGCTCTATGTTCTGGGGACACCAGCCCTCCGGCGCAGCCAAGGACGCCGCGGCCGTGGCCGCCGCGGCCGCCGCTGCCACTGTATACCCGACGTTCCCCATGTTCTGGCCGGCAGCAGGAAGTCTCCCAGTGCCGCCCTACCCAGCTGCACAGAGTCAGGCCAAGGCTGTGGCGGCCGCGGTAGCCGCGGCTGCGGCCGCGGCTGCGGCAGCGGCGGGCGGCGGCGGTCCCGAGTCCCTGGACGGTGTTGATCCGGCCAAGGAGGGAGGCCTGGGCACGGAGGAGCGCTGTCCGAGCGCTGTGTCCCGCGGACAGCTGGACGAGGATGGCACCGACGAAGGACTCCCGCCGCCACTGGCCCCACTACCGCCCCCGCCGCCGCCCGCGCGCAAAGCCTCCTACGTGTCGGCCTTCCGGCCGGTGGTGAAGGACGCCGAGAGCATCGCAAAGCTCTACGGCAGCGCCCGCGACGCCTACGGTGCGGGGCCAGCCCGAGGTCCCGGACCAGGCACTGGGGCAGGTGGCGGCTACGTGAGTCCAGACTTTCTGAGCGAGGGCAGCTCCAGTTACCACTCCGCCTCGCCTGATGTGGACACGGCAGACGAGCCCGAGGTGGACGTGGAATCCAACCGCTTCCCCGACGACGAGGGCGCTCAGGACGAGGTTGAGCCTGGCGCGCCTAGTGCAGGAGGCGGCACGGACAGCGACCCGCCCGCAGGGCCCGCGTCCGCCACCTCCGGCGTCGACGGGCCCGTAGACTCTCCCGACGGCTGCAGTCCCAGCGCTCGGCGCCGCCTCGGGCCACCCCCCGTTGGGCGATCCGCTTTCGGGGACCCGGCGACAGACGACGTGGTGCGAAGGCCTGAGAGAAGCCCGCCGAGCAGCGGCTACGAGCTGCGAGAGCCGTGTGGGTCTCTGGGGGGCCAAGCGCCGGCCAAGGTGAGTCCCCAGCCCGCCCCGCCGGTGGTACCTCCCTGCTTCCCCTCCCCACAGCCGCCCGGCAGGCACCGGCCGGTTGGGGATCCGGAGTTTTGTTCTGCGCGGGTGTTCGCGACACAGGCCTCGCTGCTCCCGGCAGGCCCGGCCTCGGGCGCGCTGTGGGGCTAGCCTCGCTGCCACCCTAGATTGCGGGTTCCGGAAGATCTGCGGGGCCGGCATGAAGAACGTGTGGGGTGTGTTTCTACTAACACGGGTAGTGAGGAGACAAGAAGAGACCGCCAGACACCCAGAGACAGAAATAAATAAAAAGGGTCTGGAGGAAGAGAAGAGGAAAGAGATGATAGAGAAAAACCCTCGCGAGGCCGGGCCAGGAGCGCGCGCCTGGATGCGGGGTCAGATCCGGAAGGGGAGAGGAGAGGGGCGGGGGGAGGGGGAAGACGACCCGGTAAGGAGAGAAGGAGGAGGCCTCTACTTGGGCCTGGCCCTTGCAGTACAGGGTCCCCAGAATCTCCCCCTACCCCACCCAAACTTGCAGTTCTCCAAGTCTGCGTCGGACTTCTGCCTTGGGAACCGCAAGTTTCGTTGGTGGGAAACTAGACCGTGTGCGGAACGGAAGGGCTGCAGCAGGCACGGTGGTGGGGGCGGCAGCCGGGCTCTTGGGTCCGCTGGGCCGCCACTTAGTGGGGGTGGGGGGTGCAGCTAGGCCGGAATCGTTGGCTATTTTTAAAGTGGGTATGCACACCTGTACAATTCCATTCGGTCCATTAAAACTAATCATTAACCGAATGCGAAAGGCGTCATTTATGCCGGGACGAGGCGCAGGCACTGGAGGGAGGGGAAAATGCCGGAAAGGAGGCGGGCGCAGAGGGTGGGTGGGGGCGGCTTTGAAAGGCTCTTGGCTTGGGAGCCGCTTTGTATTTCGGGTAATTTTCTCGCGAGCCTAGTAATTGCCCTGAATCCACAACCCGGACGCCGACTCCTTAGGGCGCAAGGTAGCGCCGCATGCGTCACGGCCGCCCCGGGCGTGTGGTCCCCCGGGCGCGCCAAACTCTGCCCTCCCCCTCGGCGTTCCCTCTTGGACGCGAGCCGGCAGCCGCCAAGTGCCTCCCTAACCGCCTGTCATTTTTCGGCCGCTGCAGGTGTACGCGCCCGAGCGAGAAGAGCACGTGAAGAGCGCGGCGGCGGCGGCGCTGGTGCCCGCGGCCTCCTACCTCTGCACCCCCGAGGCCCATGGTAACGCCTCCCCCTCCCCCCGCCCAGGCCGCCCGCCAGTGTGTTAAGGGAACCTCAGGCAGAGGGTGGGGACCAGGGAAGGCCTGCGATGGAAGACGAAGGAAGAAAGACGCAGAGAAAGCGAGAGAAAAGAGGGAGGGGGGAAGAAAAATGAAAGAAAAAGGAAGCTAAGCGAAAACTCCCATCGTTTAGTTACTTAAAAAAAAAAAAGGCCTCTTCACCGTACCTAGTCACAGACACACACACGGTCATACACTGGGTTGAAATCTTTTAAAAATCATATCTTGCATCCCTTCAAGTTCTCTCATTTCTTCAGCGAGTGGTTTTGGCCTTGGGTTCCCTGGGACCAGGTCGAGTCGGGGCGAAGGGCCCGCTCACAATGCTGGGGCCACCAAGAAGCGCCAGGGTGGCTGCGGCCAAACGCCGGGGGAACCCCGCAGGAGTGCGCGGTACCCGGCAGCCTACAGAAGAGAAGCTGAGGGTCTTGGAAATCCAGACAGGCTAGGCAACCTAGTCCGGGAGGATGTCCTACCTTCGCCCCACCCCAACCCCAGCGTCCCGCAGGTCGCCACCAGGGCCGCGTTCTCGGAGGGAGCCGGGCAGGCAAATCTGGCGACTACGCGCGCTCGCGGTGCCCTAGTATCTGCGCGCGATGTAGGTCGCTGGTCTCTGGTGGGCTCAGCTTCTTGTCTTGCTCTTTTCCTAGGGGCTGGGGGCGGGGGCGCCGAGCCCAGAGAGAAGCAGATTCGGGGAGGGGGGCGAATGGGGGGGCGGAAGATGCACGTCCCGGCTCACAGCAGGGGATCCGCTGCGGCCTCTACACTTTTAATTAGGGCTCGGGCGCCCGGACCGCAGTAGCTCTGGCCATATCGAGGTCACGGTTTCTTTGCCTCTCCTTGAAACTCGGTTTATTGCCTTTAAGAGCTAGATAAGGAGGACCATCACTCAACCGCCGACGATTTGGAGACGAGGAAATCCTTTCCAGACCAAAGGAACATCTCCCAGCCAAGTCCCGCAAATACAGACCGAGGTGAGACCCGGGACCCCTCGCGCCCGGCCTCCATCGGGAGCTGGCGCCTGGGACGTCCAGGTTCTCGCTAGCTTGTGAGAAGCCTTCCTCAATCAAGCGTAAGCGGCTGCTTGTCGCCTTCCACGGTGGCCAGATAAATATTTAACTAACGCGGGCGAGATGCAGACAGGTTTCCTGAGGTTCCACCTCCTTGGTGGGTTTGGGGATTTTTCCAGGTAGTGGGAGGGGGGTATGAAAAGGAAATAAAGGACACTCTCACCCACATAAAACAGATCAAAGGGCACTTCCTGCCCTAAAGTGGCCCAGAGTCCATCTTCCCGCCCACAACATGAGGTGAAAAGTCACTCTCCTACACCCCCAAAATGATAACTTGGAAGATGGGTAGTGCTAGATGCCTGTAACTGTCTTCTCCAAAGGCAGAGAGTCTGCAGTGGGTCTCTGGCTTGGTACAGTTCCGGGGAAGCTCACTCTCTTCCCAAGGCCTCCCCCAGGAGGGGAACCCTCTTACTAGCCTCTATATCTCAGGTGAAGAGGGGCTCACCCTGGATGTCACAGGAACTCAGCTAGTGGAGAAGGATATCGAGAACCTGGCCAGAGGTGAGGCTACATCGGTGAAATGGGGCTTACACTGTGCTAGTGTAAGGCATAACACCTGCTGTGGAAGTGGTGTTATTCCTTCTAGGGGGTGAGTGTGGGAAAGACGACACTCTTGGGGGAATTGACTTTCGTTGAGTGGAAAAGATACAATCCCCTGGACACATCCTGGCTTGAGGTGAACCAACCCCCAGAGGTTTATTGGAAGTTTGAGTTCTCCAAGGGCTCCCTTCCATCTGGGTAGCCTAATGAAAAAGAAAAACGACAGTGATTTGGTGCTGGTGAACAACCAGACAGGACAATCTGGGTCTGAGTCTTCCAAACTCACTGGAAACCTCATCTTCTTCTGAACAGCAAGATTGCGGGGAGGCATTTATTTAAGGAATGTATGAGAGGTTAATTTTTTCTGGAACCCCAGGCCCTAAATGTGGGGAGGATGGAGGCTTTTTTGTAGAATGGCATTCCAAGGTTTCTGCTCACCCTGAAAGAGGAACGTGTGGCTTGAGACTCAGAAGAAGGGAGCTTGTCACCCCACTTTGCCCTCCATTGCCCACTCTTGTATTTTCCCGGTGCCTGCTAGAAGAGGTTTTCTTAGAGGAGCCTTCCCATGGGGAAGAACTAGTTACCAATGACTCCATGGTCAGGGCACTTGCCTCTCCCACCTCAAGAGCTGGTTTCTGAGGGCACTAACTGGGTCTTCTACAACCAGCTGCTTCCCCCACCCCAGCATGAAGATGGGCTTGGGAATTGGTGGGGGGAGGGAAAGGGGCATTGGTGGTCGTCCACTTTCCCCAGTTGCAGATTTGGCAGGATATGTTACTAACTTCAAAGTCACTGGTGCTTTATACGGGGATTCTTAGCATGGATTTGGGGGTGCAGGGACCTCCTGAGATTGTAGGCAAGCTTGTATGTGCATTTTCCTGAGGAGGGGTCCAAGGCTTGACCAGATTCTCACAAGACACTGGGGACTCCCTGCTTTGTGTTTTTGAAAGAAGGGATTAGGTCTGTCATTTAAAGGGAGAAATGGAGTCCTCCTGGGCCAGCCTCTAAGATTAGGGAGTTAGGAACAAAGTAAAGCAGACCGCATGCTGGGGAAAGAATGGGTGCCTGGAGCCAGGGCCTAGATGTCCAATGAACGCTCTGTGATCCTGAATTTGATTCTCCCTGGGCAATCAGCCCCCCACCCCCACCCCCAGCCCTGCTTCCTCTCTGAATCCTTTGGATGCAAACAGGAAAGCCAGAGTGCTGAGGACCTGGGTTTATCATCGGCAGGCGCTATCCTCCCTAGCCCTCCTCTAGGAGCTATCTGCCCAAACGGGGCTGAGCACCTCCAGATGCTCACCCCGACCTCACCTCCCACTTTCGCCCCTTCGCAGACGAATTGCAAAAACTGCTCCTGGAGCAAATGGAGCTTCGCAAGAAGCTGGAGCGGGAATTTCAGAGTCTTAAAGGTATCCCTGCCCTGCCACATCCCACCTCACCACGGAAGCCTTGCTCCCGGTTCCCCGGACCTGTCAGGGGACCCCAGAGCAGGCAGCTGCCACAGCCGTAGCAACCGAACTCTTCTTTTCCCGGGTTTCCAGCGAGACCAAAGACCATGGGGTGGGGTGGGGTGGGGTGGGGTGGGGCAAGAGTTAAGGGGAAGGAGAGTGGGAAGCGGGGCCGGGGGAGGGGGCTGTGCGTAACAGCTCGCACTTAATCAATTTGCACAGATAATTTTCAGGATCAAATGAAGAGGGAATTGGCTTATCGAGAAGAAATGGTGCAACAGCTGCAAATTGTCAGAGGTAAGACGCGACTTCAGGTGAGCGCATGCACGGGCGGTAACTGCCTCTCGTTTGGCAGGAGTCGCAATGTTGGTTCAGTCATTTGGATTTAAATTGAAGGTAATTTAACAATTATTTTTTTTATTTAATATCCTTTGTATACTCTGATTAGCCTCAGAATGGCAAGCGAGCCCAGCAAACGGCTTGCAGGCATCATTACATGGAGTGATTGAACTTCTTATCGCGGCAATTTCCATGGTTTCTAAATTAAAAATCGAGGCGTAAAATTACCTGGGAAGTAATGCCTAAGTTTGCTTTAATTTTGGTTAGATCTGTCTGCCTTTAAGCGCCATCCCAGGCCATTTCCTCCCTCTGCCAGGCTGCAGTTTGGAGCGTCGGCGTCCCCCCTCCCATCCCCTGGGAGTTGTCTCTGCCTGCCGGTTACGCCCAGCGGGGAAGATGAGTCCTGGGCTGTGACCCCGGCCGGAGGGCGGCTTGCGTTTCTTCACCCACCCCTCCCCATGTCTTCCAGATACCCTGTGTAACGAACTCGATCAGGAGCGGAAGGCACGCTACGCCATCCAGCAGAAATTAAAAGGTGCGGAGACCCGGAACAAAGATAAGAGGGGTGTTAGGTGCTGGCTGCGCCTGTGAATGAGTAGCGGGTCTAGTGAGGGGGGAAGCCCAGGGTCTACATCCATCAGAAGCTGAGAGGAGGGAAGTGGGAATTGTTTGTAATGGGGTAAGGATTCTAGAACGATGGGATAGGGAAAAAGAGCCCCTGGGCATCGTGAAATCTGCCTTCTAGTCCCGGCTCTGGTCTTGGGTACATCAGTCCCTTTCACTGTGCCTCAGTTTCCTCTTCTGCAAAATGGGGTTATTGAACAAGAGCAGCGGTTCGGAACAAGGGGCGAATCAGAATCTCTTTCCTACCCTCCTTCCTCTTCTAATCCACTTGGTTGAGAACCAACTCCTGATCGCGAAGGGGGTGGGCTAGGCTGGGGCAAGCGGTGTGGGATGGGGGAAAGAGTTGGACAGTGCGGGCGAGAGCCGCGAGGCGCCCAACGTGGCTGGCGCGGCTGTCTCCCCAGAAGCCCATGACGCCCTGCACCACTTCTCCTGCAAGATGCTGACGCCCCGCCACTGCACCGGCAACTGCTCCTTCAAGCCCCCGCTCTTGCCCTAGGGCCGGCCCAGCCGCGCCCACGCGCCTTCAAGCCATGCTGCTCCGGTCTTGTAAATACCCGTGGCCCCGGCGGCCCAGAGCGAGGAACAAGCCATTCTGACTGGACCGATGTAAATACGGCCTCCCGCCCGCCAGCCCTCTTCCGGGCGCCCTGGCCTTGCCCGCCCACACCACCACCTCCTGGGTGCCCCACCCCAGGACCCCGGCTCGGTTTCTAAGTGTAAATACCGCTTTGCCACACGGTCGAACTCCAGGGCATCAGACCTCGACGGGTTAACTGGACCCAAGTGGGGAGGAAAGCCAAGAGGTAGCCTCTCCCCAGCTGTACAGTTTCCGACCCGAGATTGTGAATACAATGTAGCAACTTCGCTGGCGCCGGCCTCGCCGCGCTCCCCGTCGCGTTCACTTCTGAAACTCTTGTTCCTAATGACAAAGTGGCTATGTGCAATGGATATAAATGTACTGTGAGTTTCTTGGTTCAGTACTGGGTTCAATTTTAATTTATTTATGCTCTAAGTTATTTTGCTTACCCTCCTGGACTAACTTCCATTCTCGTTTTGTATTCCTCCTTGGGGTTTTCTTTGCTTTTTGTTGTAACTTCTTGATGTAACAGCACTTTAAAAGCGCGACAACCGACTAACGAGATGGCGACCACCTTGAGCCTGTTTGGGGAGACCATCCTGTATCGGTGACTTTTGTTTTGTTTTGTTTTTAATAGTAATAAAAAAGCTGTCACTCCCTGGGACTGCTGGGGCGGAAGTGTGCGTGGCGGGGGTGGGCGGGCGGATTGAAGGCTGAGCAACAGGCGCGCCTCAAGGACAGCAGCGCGGGTTCTCAGCGCCCTGGGTGAGACGTGGGCCGCGGCTGGAAGTGGCGCCCGATCTTTCAGGCCCAGAGAGCGAGAACCTGGGAGCAGACCGGGAATCCAGACGGGGTTCTCACCCTCAACCCCAACCCCAGGGCGCGCTCGCTCCTCTCCCAGGGATACTCGCGTCCGCTCTGATAGGCAGCAGCGAAAGCCCTGACCCTTCCAACAACCCCTGCAGACACATCCAGTATGCCCCACATGCCACGTCCTCTCCGCGTTCAGTCTAAGGACCTTTCCTTGGACCCCGGCCGGGAAAAGGGAGCCGCGATCCTAAGCTGCTTCTTCCAGCGCTTTCCTGGGCCGAAGTTTATTCGTGCCCAATTCCACGCCTGCCCACCAGGGAATTCAGTCCCCGGGCGAGGCGCTCAGAGACGGTGTGCTGTTTCCTGAGAGTTTGCATGGTGCAGTGACTTAAATTGCCGGCTTTAACCGAGAATTCCTCTCCGGGAGGCGCTGGCACCGCCCCACGGACGGTGGAGCGCCAGGGCGGGGTGGGGGTGAAGCTCGCAGGATGGACGCGGCCTTGCAGTCTAGGGAGGGGAAGGCGAAAAGGGCTCTCGTGCGCAGATGCCCTCCCGCCAGCCCTGCTGCAGTCCGAAGAGCGCGAGCCCTGGCGGTTTTTAATGTTTCACCATTGTGGCCTGGGGAGGAAGACGAGACTCGCCTAAGGTGGGTGCTCGGGCAGCCACGCGGAGCCAGGTGAGGGCCAGAGAGAGGGCGCGGGAGCGGCGAGTGGAGAGGTCTCCCTTTGGCGCCATTTTCTCTTGGACCTGTTTCCATAGCGAACGTGCTGGTTGGACCACAGATAAAGGAACTGCTAAGCACTTTTTTTGGGAGGAAGGTATGGGTGGAGTGGGGAAGCGCACTGTATGGGGATTCATTCAGCCCTGGCTTCCAATTTCACTTCCTAAGCTGACTAGTGGGAGTGCTGTGTAGCTCCCTTTAATCTTTCTGGGCCTCCGTTTCCACCTCTATAAAATGATATTCAGGTCTCTGGACCCCGGAGACGCGTGGAAGGGCTCTGGGTTGGGGGGTCCGCAGCAGGGACCAGCGCTCCGACGGCCGGGTCTTCTGGACACCCCACGAATGGCACTGCCGATCATTGGGGCAGCGGCGGGGCGCCACCCGGCGGAGACCGTGGCGGCGGGCAGCGGGTTCCGCGCAGCTGGCCGACTGGCTCCCGGCAAGGCGGTTTCGTGGAAAGTTGCCTGGAGGACCCGGGGCGGAGCCGCCGAGCAGGGGGCGCCTGCGGGTGGAGCCCGACGGCGCAAAATGGAGGCAGGAAGCCAGTACCCACACCCCTGCGATGGGGCTCCGAGCCCTCAAGTCCCGGGATATTCCGAGGACTAGACCCACAGAGAACGAGAAGGGAGCTGTGAAGCGTGGAGCCAGAGATGGAGTCGTGTCGGGACGCGGGGCCCCTCCAGGGAGCGGGAACATTTCACTCGCGTGGGACCTACCAGACCAACTCCCCACTGTACCCAACCGGGAAATTAAGGTCCACAGAGGAAGCATCTGCGTTCCCAGGACGCTCCAGGCGTAGGCGAAGCCGGGATGAGGCCAGGTAGCACAGGTGTTGGAGATGACACGCACTGTTTCCCTAAGGGATAATCCCACTTTGGGGCGCAGCACTTTCTTTCTCTGTAAAATGGGAATAACATTTCTTGGCTCCGACTCTCACAGGGAAGCCTAGCAAGTGTTTGTTTCTACCCTTTGCGAATTCCCCAAAATGGAGAAAAGCGCCGTAGGCGGTCGGGGCGCGCCGGGAGGGGCGCTCCATCTGGGCCGGGATCTCTGCAGATAGTGGGCTGGTGGGCGGATCCAACCCAGAAAACCTAGTCGCAAAAATCTCCTGTGCTCCACGTCCTTTCAGAAGTGGTTTGTTCCCCCTAAATGTTAATAACCAAACGATTGGTATGGATGTAATTATCAATAATTATACGAATTATTGCTGATTGCGGGGCTCGTAGCTACTTTAATTAGTTTACCAGATTCTAATTAAGTTAAATGAAACATTAATAGGGAAAATATGCTTTGGGAAAAAAAAAACAGTATTTTTAAAAAGTTTATTTCTCACCACAACGTTGCCACCTCGCGACGGTCTTTAGACATTGCAGCCAACCTCTGAAAACCCCAGACTCGGACGCCTTTGCTCTCCAGGAGAAAAAACTGGAGCTTAGGGAATTGGTAAGAGCAGAGGGGCACAGAAAGTTCCTTGAGGTGTTCTGTTGGGTGCTGCTAATCCCCGGCGGAACCGACAGGAGGTCCGGCCCTGTTCCAGAGCCAAGTCTGAGGTCCAGAGAGTAAGGAAATAGTTATATACACTTCTTTGACATCGGACTGCTTTATCAGCAGAGTAACTCCGGGCTCCTTACAGCCAGAGGCATTGGTGACTATTCCCAACTGTCCCAGCAAAACCAGTGTGAGAGACCCAGAGAAGGTGGAGTTGCTGCTGGAAACAAAATTAGGTTGCTTTTTTTGTTTTTCTTCTCTGGGAGAAACCAGAAAGTCGCTGCCCACCTCCATTTCCTGTGCAAATGGGGGTAATCTGTAAGCAAAAGATGCCTAGAAGCCCCTTTAGACTCCTGGACAGAGAGAGCCTCTTCTGCATTCTCGTGGCTCTGGGTTCATGAGACTAACAGAGTACTGATCACCCTGTGTTATCCTTGATTGTGTGGGTGTGTTTCCCATAGGACTGTAAGTAAGGCTGCAATTTGCTCTTCCGTGTTACCTCCCACACAGGGTCAAGGGCATCACAGGCACTCAACAAACGTCTGGGTGAATGGGTTCCAATGTTGTTTATTTGGGTGCTGGAAATGCCTGAGTGAAGGGATCCCTAGATGGTTTTGGACAACAGCTAATGAGAAGCAACTAAGCTCATCTGCATAAGGCTAATTAAGCACATGCTTACTGCTCAGAAGATCCTTCACCAATAGGATTAATTTGGGTGACAGGTGGCAGATCAGAGATCACCTAGAAACAGGAAAACTTTCTTCTTGTTTCAACTGCATCCCAAAGAGGGCGCTCTGTCACTCACACTTTACAAGGTCACCCTGGGCATAGGGGTCCATCTACTCCCAGCTACCCTGCTCTAAAGTGATTCCTGCCTTTGAATTCAGAATACCCACAAAAGCAGAACTGGACCGCATGGGTGTTCCATCAATTCTAAGTAGGCTTATCCTCCCCCTCTGCACCCCCAGACACTGCAGAGTGTTTGGTTAAGAGAACAAACTATATAGCAAGATTTCCTGGATCTCAGTCCCTGTGCTGCTGTGACATTGGGCAGGTGATTGGATCTCTCCTTGCCTCTCCTTCCTCATCTATAACATGAGGGAAATAACCATATTTACTTCAAAAGATTGCTTTGTGCTTGAAATGAGTTAATATAAATATGTAATATAGAGTAGTTAGAAAAGCTCCTGGCATGTAAGTGCTAATATAATAATATATTGGTGTTTGCTAAGATTACAACTCTGGGTTCATTTCCCAGCGGTGAGACCCAAGACAGGAATACTTTAAAAGAGTTCCCAAATGAGCCCAGTCTGTGGTCTGCTTCTTCAGGGGTCCAGCAAAGAGGGGGAAAAAAAACAGTGCTTTTTAAGACCTGGACTCTTGAACTTCCAGAAAACAATAAGAATCCTTGAACATTGGCTTGGAAAGGCATCCTGCAGTGCCAACAAACTCATTGATTATATGTGACCAAAGGGGCAAAGGGACTTGCCCAAGTTCTCTCAGCAAGTTTTTCCAGAATCAGAAAGTCACCCAGGTCTATGAATTCTCCAGGACTGGGAATTGCCTGTTTCTTTGTTAATTTCTGCTCCGAGACAATGGTAATGCCAAGGAGAAGAAGCTGTTTCTTTAAGAACATTCTGAACAGCCCTTCCTCTGCTGCTGATGATCTTGACCAGGTCCCTCACTCTGCTATTCCATTTCCTAACACTCCCTTCCCTTTCCCCTCCACACACACACACAGGCTAATAACATTCTTGCTCTTATGAATTGTCCCTGGCTGAAGGAGATCTGAAGATTTCCTTACTTGGCACCCCAGAAGGAGACATTTAAAACCACTCACCTAATTGCTCAAGTGGCCTCCTATGAAACAGGCCTTTCTGGGAGAAAGAGGCAAGACCAGTTACCAAAGATTGCCCTCTAATCCAGTGCTTTGGAAAGTCCTGGAGAAGGTGCAACCCCGTGCATGGAGAGGTCCCGTAGACCCCTATTCTCAGTTGTTACCTGGAAAGGATCATTTCACCTTCACCGAAAATAATAGAAATGGGCTTCTGATGGAACGCTGCTCAGCAGCCCTGAGCGCCCGCCCGCCGGGAGTATATCCGCCCTGCCTTAGGGCGGCTCCCGACTCC
>PVKY010002338.1:0-26124 GCA_004027775.1 Bradypus variegatus | reverse complement strand
GGGGAAAGGTGCAGAAGTGTTGGACTTCCTCACCTGGACTGGTGTTGATGTTGTCACAAACATTGGGACTGGAGGTTTGATGTGCTGAGCCCTCGATCATGGGACTTACCCTTATGAAGCTCGTTACTGCAAAGAAGAGGCTAAATTTGCATATGGTTGTGTGTGGGAGTCTCCCCCTGAGTACTTCTTTGTTGCTCAGATGTGGCCCTCTCTCTCTCTCACTGAGCCACCTCGGTAGGTGAACTCACTGCCCTCCCCACTACGTGAGACCCGACTCCCAGGGGTGTAAATCTCCCTGGCAACACAGGATATGACTCCCGGGGAAGAATCTGGACCCAGCATCATGGGATTGAGAATATCTTCTTGACCAAAAGGGGGATGCAAAATGAGATGAAATAGTTTCAGTGGCTGAGAGATTTCAAATGGAGTCAAGAGGTCACTCTGGTGGACATTCTTACGCACTATATAGATAACACCTCTTAGGTTTTAATGTATTGGAATAACTAGAAGTAAATACCTGAAACTACCAAACTCCAACCCAGCAGTCTGGACTCCTGAAGATGATTATACAATAATGTAGATTACAAGGGGTGACAGTGTGATTGTGAAAACCTTGTGGATCACACCCCCTTTATCTAGTGTATGGATGGATGAGTAGAAAAATGGGGATAAAGACTAAATGACAAATAGGGTGGGATAACGGGGATGGTTTGGGTGTTCTTTTTTTACTTTTATTTTTTTACTCTTATTCTGATTCTTTCTGATGTAAGAAAAATGTTCAGAAGTAGATTGTGGTGATGAATGCATAACTATATGATCACATTGTGAACAGCTGATTGTATACCATGGATGATTGTATGGTATGTGAATATATTTCAATAAAACTGAATTTAAAAAAATGGCCTTCTCCAAAGTTTCTGCTTTCAACAACCATCTTCAAAATGTGTCCCTCAGCTGCAGCTCCAAAATGTCACTCACAGCTGCTCTGCATCTGGGCCTGTGTGACTCTTTTTAAAGTACCCCAGTGTTCCAATAAAGACCCACCCTAAATGGGTGGGGCAACATCTCCACAGAAATAATCCAATGAAAGTTCTCGCCCACAGTTGATTGAGTCACATCTCCAGGGAAACACTGAACCAATAGGTTCCAACCTAATCAACACTAATACATCTGCCCCCACAAGTTTGCATCAAAGAACATGGCTTTTTCCGGGGTACATAACATATACAAACCAGTACACCAATGATACTGAGCATCTTTTCATGTGCCTATTGGCCATTTGTGTATCTTCTTTAGAGAAATATCTATTCAGTTCCTGTCTATTTCTTAGTTGGGTTATTTGCCTTTGTGTTGTTGAGTTGTAGCAGTTCTTTATATATTCTGGATATTAGACCCTTATTATATGTATGTATGTATGTGTGTGTGTGTGTGTGTGTATAATTTTCTCCCATTCTGTAGGTTTCCTCTTCACTTTCTTGATAGCGTCCTTTGGGAAATAAAAGTTTTAAATTTTGACAAAGTCCATTTTATCAATTTTTTCTTTTGTTGTTCATGCTTTTGGTATCATATCTAAGAAACAACTACAAAACCCAGGGTTATGAAGCTCCCACACCCTGTATTTTCTTCCAGTGTTTTATGATTTTTGCTCTTATGTTTAGGTCCTCAATTCATTTAGAGCTAATTTTTATATATGGTATAAGGTAGGGGTCTAACTTCATACTTTTGCATGTGGATACCCAGTTTTCCCAGCACCTTTTGTTAAAGAGATGGTCTTTCCCCCAATTAACATACTTGGCACTTATGTCAAAAATCCATTGGCCATAGAGGTGAGGGTTTATTTCTGAATTCTCAGTTCTATGGTTCTAACTTAATGCCAGTACCACACTGTTTTGATTACTGTGGCTTCATAGTAAGTTTTGAAACCAGGCAGTGTGAGACATCCAACTTTGCTCTTCCTTCACAATATTGATATGACTATTCAGGGACCCTTGTGATTTCACATGAATTTGAGGATAAGCTTTTCCATTTCTGCCAAAAGGGCTGCTGGGATTTAAGTATTGCATTGAATCTGTAAATTGCTTTAGGTAATATTCACTTTTTAATAATACTAAGCCTTCCTAGCCTTGAACACAGGTTGTCTTTTATTTATTTGGATCTTCTTTTATTTCTTTAGTACTGTTTTGTACATTTCAGAGTACAAGTCATTCACTTCCTTAGTTAAATTTATTCATAAGTATTTTATTCTTTTATAAGTTATTGTTAATGCATTGTTTTTTAAATTTCCATTTCAGCATATTCTTCGGTGGTGTATAGAAACACAACTGACTATTTTGTGTTGATCTTGTAGCCTTCAACTTTGCTGAATTTGTTTATCAGTTCTGATAGTTTTCTTGTGGATTCTTTGGCATCTTCTATATAAAGGATCAAGTCATCTGCTAATAGTGCAACGTCATTTTTACCAGCTGCACAAAATTCCATTAAATGGATGTCTTATAACCAATTTCCTGTTGATCAGCACTTACTTTGTTTCTGAATTTTACTGATCACTGATAACATTGTTCTCAACATCACATAGTTAAATCGTTGAGCAAGTTCATGATTATATACACTCAGGATAAATTCCTAGGATTTAATTTTTTAGGGTCAAAGACAAATTACATTGTGGTAGTCATAAAGTGCTGTTCCCCAACATTTCCAGTTCTCCCTGCAAACACATGGTAGGATTGGACTTTGCTGCTCTCTTGGAGACCCACTGCCACGTTCGTTCTACCATGTGACTAAGAAGGTTCTACATAGTAGCTCCTTCATCGGCCTGGGCCCCCAGGAGTAAAGATGGCATAGGTCAGAGTTCCCCGCTGACCCGCTGTGAGCATATGGTATGAGAAGCAAAGCTTTGTTCCTTGAAGCCACCGAGATCTTGATCTGTTTGTAATTCCCTCATAACCTAACCCACCCTGGAGGATACATACATCATTAAGACTGCTGACACTTATTGTCAAATTGCCCAACAGGAAATAGCAGGTACCCTCTACAGGGCACGAAAAGCCCACTGGATTAGAGAAGAACCATGATGCCAGTTACCGCGGGTGTCCCCATGCAACTCTTGATATAACCGACACCTGTTTCTGAGAGTCTTCTGAGTCCGGATAATGCATAGCTGGAGTCGGCTCGTTGGGACAAATAGTCATTATATTAGCAAAATCATGGTTGTCTGGTTCTAAACAGTGTAAAAAAGAAGCCAATAGAGAATACAAAACAGTAAATGAAAGCCAAGTTCAAATAGAGATGTTAAGTATGTGCAAGTAGTAAAGAACTACATTGACGTGAAGAAAGTAGAATTTCTTTTTGTCAAAGAAAACAGGTTGCGCGAGGGTAAGCATCTGCCACGGGTGCCCACATATGGGGTCCTGGCAGTGCCCGCCCTGTGAGGGGGCAAGCTTGCTGGGCCCTACTGTGGAGTCTCCACCCCCCAAATGACGGACTGACTCCCCCTCTCCCACGGCGGGTTCTCGAACCGCCATCTCCTCACCCCCCACCACCTCGCCCCGCCCTCCGGCGCCCCACCCCCCCCGCCCCCCCCCCGGCATCCCAGCCCCCAGCGGGGACCAGCGCGGTTGTGAAGCCCGCGGGCACCCTCTGGTGGACAGTGCGATGCCTGCGTGGAGAAGATGCAACTCCGAGAACGCTGGAGCAGGCTGGGCTCAGACACCCACCAGGCCCTTTCCCTCATTTTAAAAGTTTGAACCTGCTCTTCTTAATTCTCAAATAAACGCCATGTCCCTGCGTCAAAACCTTGAAAAGTATAAAAAAGGCAGAAAAACAGTATCACTTATTTCACAATGCAGACGCACTTATTTATTTTGTCATGTAGTTGTGCATTTATCCCCACAGTTAGCACGTGAACATATTGATTACACATGCAAACACTTTTAACACTGGAGCACGCTTCCTTTGATTGTCGCTTCTCTCATAGCTCATTCATTCATTCATGAAGTTCTGTAGCATCTGTAATAGTGTGTCCTGACATGCTGCAACACTTCACATAATGCTTCACCATGAGAAGAACTGAAGCTGCTGGAGAGTACTTATCAGACAATAGCCTAAGGTGTATCTTTAAATGTTCTATCCTGACAGACACAGAGATCCCAGTCAGGAGACTTTTAAAAGTGACTCCTTTATTTTTATCTATATCTATCTATCTATCTATCTATCTATCTATCTATCTATCCATCCACCCATCCATTTTCTGAATGCTTGAGTGCAGATTGTCTATGTCATATTCCTTGAACATTTAATATAATACTGCCAAGTACATTTCCTAATAACAAACATATCCACTTAGGTAACTACCTTAAGTGCAGTTAACAAGTTAAATCTTACAGTTTATATTCCAATTTTTTCTTATGTCCAAATAATGTCCCTTTGAGCCTTTTGTCCTCCCTTGCTAGATCCCATCTGGGATCATGTATTGCATTTAATTGCCATTGTCTCTTTAGTTGCTCTCTTTTTTCAATTGTAGGCACATATATACCACATAAACTTTCCCATCTCAACCATTCCCAATCATACCATTCAATGGGATTAACCTCATTCACAATATTGTGGTACTCTCACCACCTGCCATTACTAAAATGTTCCCATCTCCCCAAATAGAAGCCCTATACTTATTATGCATTAATCCCCTTTCACCCTTCGTCCCACCCCTGGCAACTTGTACTCTCATTTTGGTCTCCATAAGCGTACATATTTTCCAATATTCTATTTGTAGTTATTGTGGGGCTAAAATTTAACATCCTAAATGTATAACAATGTCATTTGCTTCAATGCTAACTTCAGTAGTGTTACACGATGTATCTATAGCCCTCTGTTCCCCCACTTTTTTGTAGATCTTGTCCCAAAATACATGTCTATACATTATGAGTCCAAACCCACTGATTTCTCATTACATTTTATGCATTTGCTTTTTAAATCCTGTAGGAAGAAAAAAGTGGAGTTACAAACCAAAAATGCAACTCTATTTGCATTTATATTTACCCCTGTTGTTACCCCTGCTGGGGATCTTTATTTCCTCATGTGGCTTTGATCTATTGCCTACTGACCTTCCCTTTCAACCTGCAGAACTCTCTTTAGCATCGCTTGTGGGGCTGATCTAGTGGCAGCGAACTCCCTCAGCTTTTGTTTATCTCGGAATGTCTTATTTCCTTCCTCATTTTGGAACAACAGTTTTACTTTCAGTACTGTAAATATGCCATCCCACTGTCTTCTTGCTTCCATGGTTTCTGATGAGAAGTCAGCACTCAGTCTTACTGAGGATCCCTTGTATGTGACACATCGCTTCTCTCTTATTGCTTTCAGAATTCTTTCTTTGATTTTTGACAAGGCTGCCAAGAAAATTAAATGGGAAAGAAGGCTCTTTACAACAAATGATGCTGGGAGAACTGCATAGCCACACAGAAAAAGGTGGAACCTTACTTCAAACCATACACAAAAATAAACTCAAAATGGATCAGAAATGAAAGAGCTAAAACTATAAAACACTTAAAAGAAAGTATAGGAGTAAATCTTTGTAACCTTGGATTAGGCAATAGTTTCTTAGATATGATACCAAAAACACAAGCAATAACAAAAAAATAGACAAATTGGACCTCATTGAAATGAAAACTTCTGTGCTGAAAATGATATCAAGAAAGTGAAAAATCCACAGGATGGGAGAAAATATTTGCAAATCATGTATCAGATAAAGAACTTGTATCCAGAATATAACTCAACAACAAAAAGATAAGTAACCCAATAAAAAATGGGATAGAACTGAGTGTTCAGATACAAACCCATGCATCTCAAGTCAGCTGATTTTTGACAAGGCTGCCATTAATTGGGGAAAGAAAGCTCTCTTCAACAGATAGTGTTGGGAAAACTGTATATCTCCATGCAAAAGAATGAAGTTAGACCCCTATCTCACACATACAAAAATTAACTCAAAATGGGTCAAGGACCTAAACATAAGAGCTAAAACCATAAATCACTATAAGAAAACACAGGGGGTGGGGAAGCTTCATAACCTTGGATTTGGTAGTGATTTCTTAGAATGACACCTAAATCACAAGCAACAAAAGAAAAAAATAGATAAAATGGACTTTGTTGAAATTAAAAACTTGTTCATCAAAGGACATATTAGGAAAGTAAAAAGTCAGCCTATAGAATGGGAGAAAGTAATTGTGAACTATATAAATGACAAGGGTCTCATATCCAGAATATACAAATAACTGTACACCTCAACAACAGAAAGGCAAATAACCCAATCAAAAAAAATAGGCAAAGGAATTGAATAGACATTTCTCTAAAAAAAGATATAGAAATGGCTAATAAGCACATGAAAATATGCCCAACATTACTGGTCATCAGGAAAATGCAAATCAAAAACACAATAAGATACGATTTCACCTCCACAAGGATGGCTACTATTGAAAAAAACAGAAAATATTAAATGTTGGTGAGGGTGTGGAGTAATAGGAGCCCTTATACACTGCTGGCAGCACTGCAGAATGAATGGTGCAGCCACGGTGGGAATCACTTTGGCAGCTTCTCAGAAAATTAAGAATAGAATTACTATATGACCTGGCAATCCCACTTCCCCAAAGAATTGAAAGCAGGGACTTGAACAGATATTTGCACACCAGTGTTCACAGCAGTATTATTCACAATAGCCGCAAGGTGGAAGCAACCAAATGTCCATCGATGGATGAACAGTTAAACAAAATATAATATACGATATACACTCAGTGGGATATTATTCAGCCATAAAAAGGAATAAAGTTCTGATGCATGCTACAACATGGCTGAATCTTGAAGACGTCATGTTAAGTGAAACAAGCAAGTCATAAAAGGACAAATATTGTATGATTCCACTTACGTGAGCTATCTAGAATAGGCAAATTCATAGAGACAGAAAACAGAATAGTGGTTACCAGGGGCTGTGGGGAGGGGCTGAATTATTACTTAGAGAAAATATTCTGGAAATAGATAGCGACGAATGTTATGTAACATTGTCAATGTACTTAATCTCACTAAATTGTATATTTAAAATGGTTTTATATTATGTATATTTTACCACACACACACAAAAGGAATGAAGTACTGATACATGCTAGACCATGGATGAATCTTTTTTTTAAATTCAGTTTTATTGAGATATATTCACATACCATACAATCATCCACAGTGTACAATCAGTTGTTCACAATACCATCATATAGTTGTGAATTCATCACCACAATAAATTTCTGAACATTTCATTACTCCAAAAATAATAAAAATAAGAATAAAAATAAAAGTAAAAAAGAACACTTCAAACATCCCATTCCCCCATCCCACCCTATTTTTCATTTAATTTTTGTCCCCATTTTTCTACTCATCTGTCCATACACTGGATAAAGGGGAATGAGAGCCACCAGGTTTTCACAGCCACCACCATGTAAACTACATAGTTATACAATCATCTTCAAGAATTAAGGATACTGGGTTGCAGTTTGACAGTTTCAGGTATTTCCTTCTAGCTAAAAACTAAAAACAGATATCTATATAATGCATAAGAATAACCTCTAGAATGTCCTCTTGACTCCATTTAATATCTCTCAGTTACTGAAATTTTATTTTATTTCATTTTGGGTCCCCCTTTTGGTCAAGAAGATGTTCTCAATCCCACGATGCTGGGTCCAGGCTCATCCCTGAGAGTCATGTCCCATGTATGGGGGAGGGCAATGAGTTTACCTACCAAGTGGGCTTAGAGAGAGAGAGAGGCCATATTTGAGCAACAAAAGAGGTTCTCTGGGAGAGATTCTTAGGCACAATTATAAGTAGGCTTAGCTTCTCCTTTGCAGTAACAAGCTTCAATAGGGCAAGCCCCAAGATTGAGGACTTGGCCTTCTAAATTGGTAGTCCCCAATACTTGTGAGAATATCAGTGATTCCCCAGGTGGGGAAGTTTAATATTTCTGCAATTTCCCCCTAGTTCCTCAGGGGGGCCCTGCAAATACATTTTTATTCTTTGCCCAAATTACTCTGGATTGTATCAGGATTTCTCATTAACCGGCACAAACCTACCAGATCTCACTTCTTATTCAAAATTCCATGTAATTATGGTGTTTGAATAAACTGACCATACAAGTTAAATTATTTATTGTGCTAAGAAAATATAGATCTTGCACCAAATAAATATCTCTTCCCTTGGTCTCACACAGAAGTTGAAGTTTTAAAACACAGTCAATATTGTCCTTCACCCTTCAGCCTGATTTGCCTTAGTTCTACCAGATCTGTTTCATTCATATCTCTGATTGAAGTCTGAATTCTTTTTCAGCTTTTTAAACAGTTTCTGTATGAGGTAATACTGACATTCATAGCTGCTGAGCTCTAGCTCTGAGTCTCTGGTTTACACAGATACCTCAAGTTCCAGAGACCGACCAGGTTATACACAAACAGCTCAGCATCTCAGAATTTAGAGGTAACCATTACAACTCAGGAATAGATGTGCCTGCTGTAAGAGCTTACAATCTAGGGACCTTTACAATAAGGCTTCCCCTGATAGCCTGTGCTCTAAAATTAAATTCTCAGAGCTTACACATTATAGTTAGTCCCTATTAGTGAGGCATTTGTTCTGGTTTTTTAGTGCTTCCATTATGCAAAATACCAGAAATGAATTGGCTTTTATAAAGGGGGTTTATTTGGCTACAAATTTATAGTTCTAAGGCATTAACATGTCCAACCTAAGGCACCAACAAGAGGACACCTTCACTGAAGAAAAGCCGATGTCGTCCGGAACACGTCTATTGGCTTGGAAGGCGCATGGCTGGTGTCTGCTGGTCCCAGGTTGTGTTTCTGTTTCAGCTCCTCTCTCTTTCAGCTCCTGTGTGTCTTCTGTCTCTCTTAGCTTCTCCAGGGCAAACTCTGGGCTTCATCTCTTAGCTTAGCATCTCCAAACATCCTTCTATCTGCATCTCCAAGCATCTCTAAGCGTCAGCTTTCAATAGCTGTCTCCAAAATGTCTCTCTCAGCTTCTCTTGAGGTGTTTTGTCCTCTCGGCTCTCTGTGTGAGCTCCCTTGAAAGGACTCCAGTGATTTAATTGAGACAAACCCTGAATGGGTGAGATCCATACCTCCATGGAAAAAACCCATTCGAAGGTCTCACCCACAGTTGGGTGAGTCATATCACCATGGAAACAATCAAAGGTCCTACCCAACAAGATTGGATTAAAAGATCATGGCTCTTCTGGGGTCCATAACAGTCTCAAACCAACACAAGTGTACTATTATCTCTACTTTTGTTTGCATTTAGAATTTCCTGAAATAAAAAGTTAAATACATATTCCACAGAATTCTCAACCCAAATGTGCCCTGGGCTCCCCCAGTTCCTGGGCTTAGGTAAGTCCACTTGTCCTTTAGACAGGGTGGGTCGGGGTTCTCTCATACATAACCCAAGCTGCTGTGGCAGCTTTCATCATCTTTCCACTCCACTGGCTACTCTGTCCCACTCATGGGCAGCTCAGTCAACCCCACCACAGCCAACTGCTGGGCCACCCATGGCCTCAGCCAGGGCTGTAACCCCTCCCTGTCTTTTCCTTTGGATATTGTCCTCTCTTGTCTCCTCCTGCCCGGGCAGTAAGGAACTACCTTCTACATGTCAGCACCCACCCTTGCAGACTTTGAACCAGCCCCAGAGCAGCTGGGCTCCCAGTGGGCCATGTCCCAGTTTACTAGAGTTGCCATTATGCTGGGAAGGCACATGGCTGGTGTCTGCTGGTCCTTTGCTCCCAGGTTCTGGTTTCAAAATGGCTTTCTCCAAAATGTCTCTGGGCTTCTTTCTCTCTTACCTTCTCTCTCAGCTCCTGTGCATCTTTGCTTGTTCTCTCAGGGCATTTCTCTCTAAGCATCTGGGGGTCCTCCCTTAGCTTCTCTGGGGCAAACTCTGGGCTTCATCTCTTAGCATCTCCAAATGTCTTTCTGTCTGCACCTCCAAGCATCTGGGTCTGTGTCAGCCCTTAGCTTCTCCAGGGGCAAACTCTGGATTACATATCTTAGCTTCTCTCCAAAATGTGTCTCTCAGCTTCTCTGGCCTGTCTCTCTATGTGAGCTCTCTTAAGGACTCCAGTGAACTAATCAAGACCCACCCTGAATGGGCAGGGTCACACCTCCATGGAAATCATCTAATCAAAAGGTCTTGCCCACAGTTGGGTGGGTCACATCTCCATGGAAACAACCTAATCAAAAGATCCCACCCATAATAAGTCTGCCCCCACAAGACTGCATTAAAGAACATGGCTTTTCTGGGGGACACAATAGATTCAAACCAGCACAACCCAGCTCTCTCCTCTGCTCCCCAGACCTCCCTTTCCCCCCATGTGTTGTCAGAGTGCTGAGCTCAGGCACAGCCCCACACACCACCTCGGCCCACTGGCTCTCTCACTTCCACACCCAGCTGCTGAGTTCGGCCTCTCCGCAGGCCATCTTCCTCCCTCCCAGTGCTTGCCTGGCTCTCCTTCCTGCCAGCCTTCTTCCAGCAATCTCGAGGAAAGATCAAAGCATTTCTGACTCCCATCGAAGCTCCTGAGTCCTCAGCAAGTCAAGGGATGTGTCTGGGCACTTGTGCCAGGTCCCAGGGGATTCACCAACAGTTTAAGAAGCCTTGGGAAAGCTTCTGGAACATTCCACAAGAGTTAGGAGTTGAGTCTGTCTAGTTAGGTAGATCTGCCTTCCACATGTGTTGCCCCTGACTCAGCTGACACCCAGGATTCCAGGGCTCTGGACACAAAATATGAAGTTTGGCCTGGAGGAAGGAGGATACGATGGGGAACTGAAGCAGGGCTGGGGCATCAGGGCTGGAGAGGAGGCGAGGCCACATGACACATGGTGGAAAAAGAATTGCCAGGACTTGGGGCTAGTGGGGTGTAAGGTTCAGAGAGAAGATTCCCAGGTTGGGGGACCAGGTGAAAGGTGATGTCCTTAGCTGAGATAGAAATAACAGGAAGTCCAAGCTTAGTTGTGACAAGTGATGGTGCAATGTAAGTGTCTGTGGATGCCTTGGGGGAGGGTCACACAGAGGGAAATTGAGGTCCAGAGCTGAGAGTGGCTGGCATTGCTGAGCTGGAGAAGCCAGAGTCAATGTGGTGGGTGAGGAGGTGAGGGTGCTGGGCCGGCGACGGGTGCCAGCATTGCTTTCTCGTCCTGGCTCCGCTTCTTTCCTGCTCTGTGACCTTCGACCATGTCCCGTCTTGAGGTCTCAGTTTCTTCCTCTGAAAAAGATGGGGGACTGATCTGAAATGTTCCCACTTCTTATCTTGTGCCATTTCTCTTGGAGGAGGGGAGTTCAGATCAGATGACGCCAGAAGTGAGTCACCTAGGAAGGGCGGGTTTGGGGTGTATGTATGTGCAGGCCCCCTCGGGGTACCGAGGCTGAGGCTAGGGCCAAACTTAAAGGCTGAGGCCACGGCGCCGTCCCCTGGCCGCGACAGCCCTGCACCAGCCCCTGGTCACCTGCAGAGGGCGCCGCACACACACACTGAGGGCGAAGCGGGCGACGCGGCCGAGAACCCCGCAGCTTCCACGGCTCCAGGGGAGGGTTTCTCAAAGGGAACACGGGAGCCGAGAGGGGTTGGAAGAAGGAGGCGAGGAGAGCAGAAAAGGAGAGCAAAAAAAGGGAGCAGAAAAGGAAGAGGTGAGAAGCGACCGGGGCTCTGGTAAGCGTCTGAGAGAAGGACCCCGCCGCGGGTCCTTACAAAACGGGAGCAATGGCCCCGTCGCCGGGTACCGGCTGGAGCTCTCGGGTTCCGAGGACTGTTGGCAAAACCCAGTAAGAAGGCGCTGGAACGCGTGAAGGGCTCCACAATGGGGGTGGCGGGCGGGACGGGGTCGTGCTAGCTTGCGGCGACCCGGACTCGAGCGCCGCCTGCCCCTCGACCTCCCGGGCCTCAGTTTGCACGTCAGAGCAGTGGGGCGCCCTGCCCGTCCAGAGGCTGGATCCCCGGCGGGAGCTAGGGGAAGCCAAGCCGGACCCGGGGCGGGTGGGCGGTGGCTCCGAGGGCCGCTCAGGGGCCGGACGCACTTGGCGGGGAAGAGGCGGGTGCCCCCACCCCACCCCACCCCACGACCCCGCAGATGCCGCTCCGGGTCCTCGTTTCCCTCCCACCGGCTGTCACCTGGACCCTCGGGGAGGGGGAGGCCGGCGGGGGCGGGACTTGGCGGCGGCGGGAGGCGCGGGCCGGGGGTGGGGCGAGGAGCGAGGGGTGAGGGGCGGGGGCGGGCGGCGGGGGCGAGGGGCGGGGGCGGGCAGAGGGGCGGGGGTGCGCCCCGCTGCGGGGCCGGCCCACGTGACGCCCGCAGCCCGGGCCGGGCGGCCAGGCGCGGAGCCCCGCGGCGGCCCCAGGAGGTGGCGGCGGGCGCGGGAGCCCGGGCCGCGCGGGACTGGCCGTCGGGGCCCCGCGCCGGCGGCCCCGGGGGCGCCCATGCCATGGAGAAACTGGCGGCCGGACTGGCGGGCCTGCGCTGGAGCATGGGCGCCTTCCCGCTCGACCTCATCGTCAGCCGCTGCCGCCTGCCCACGCTCGCCTGTCTCGGGCCAGGTACCCGGGGTGCTGGGGAGGGGAGCTGGGGGGCGCTCCGCGGGGAAATCGGGGACTCTCCAAGCAGGTGCTGGCGGGACCGTGAGGATACGGCTCCCGCCCTTCCCGCTCTCTCTCGCTGCTCCCAGCGCGCTTCCCGGGGAGAGCCGGGGCCCACGAGCCCCGGTTCGTCTCCTCCTGGGCCTCGCGCACCGACACAGGAACAGAGACCGGGGACCGGGCCGGGGCTGGGCCCGAGACGGAGATTTTCAGCCCTGCTGGAGCCCGGTGCGCAGCCGAGCCAGCGCCCGCCCCGTCGGCGCACCCCTGTCCCCCGCGCCCCAAAGGCCGTTCTCCGCGGCCGCGCCCCCCACGCCGTCTCTTTGTCCCCGGCCTTTCACCTCGATCCTTCCGCATCCCTTGGGCATCAGATTGTGTCCTCCCTCCGCCGCCACCCCCAGCCCCGCTCAGCTCCTCTTGGGACCCTCCCAGCACCCTCCCTTCGCGTCCCGGGTGCAACTCCGGGTCCTCGGGGGCGGGCAGGCCACCTCTGGAAGAGGCCCGAATGAGAGCCCCCTGCCGCCGGGCGCGCCCCCCGGGGTTCCGGCCCTCTCTCACGCCTCTCTCCACTTCTCCGTGGGGCCCCTGGTCCCGGCCGCTGTGCTGAGGGGACTGTGCATGGGGGCCCAAGGGAGGACGCCTGGGGGCCGAACGGGGAGAGGGGACCGTTTGGCGAAAGGGGGGGGGGCTGCTCGGCTGGGGGAGGGGCGGGAGCCGGGGCTGGCAGCCAGGCCGGGGGTTTTGTGTGAGAGAAGAATAGGGGTTTGGCCCGCGTTGGCACACTCGCTTCCCGGAATGCTAATAGGGCCGGCGGTTCCTCTCCGCTGCTCTCTGCTGCGCGGGGCCCGGCAGCCCCTCCTCCGACCCGCGGCGGCGAGGAGTGGACGCAGCGGGCGCCGGCGTGTCCCGGGAGCGAGTCCGTGGGAACGTCCAGGTCCCGGCCGTGCGGCAGGGGTCCCCGGCGGCCCCAAGACGCGCATCCCGGGGCGTCACCGCGTCGTCAGCGTGTGGTCCGGTGCCTGTCGGTGTCGGCAGCAGGCTGTGTGGGTCTGAGTGTGCCTGGCCACTTCCCACGCCTCCTCTTTGGCGCCTGCCCCTCTCGGGGGTCCTTGGGACCCCTTGACTCCCGACCCCCCCGTGGCTCCTCTGGCTCGTCTTCTACTCTGTGCCCCCTTGTAATGGTCAGTTTATTGTCTTCCCCCTGGGCCGCAGGCTCCTGGCCTAGCAAAGATGGATGGATTGAAGGAAGGACGGAATGAGCAAAGGGAGGAATGAGTGAATGAGCCGCTGGTTTGATGCCCTGGCTGTCTGTCTGTGACAGTGCGTGGCTGTGACTGTGGTCACCATCAGAGTGCGAGTGTAGTCAAAAGTGTAGGTCCCTCTGTGGCTGTGCATTTGGGAGGAGACCCTTGGTAGGTCTGAGTGGTGTCTGGGGTGACAAGGAGTGTCACTATGGCCCAGATGGCTATGGTGGCTCAACTGTTGGTGGCCATGACCCCTGCCTGTTGGAGTGTGCCACTGTGGCTGTGTCTTGTGCTCCCGTGGAAGGGTGGGCTGAGGCTTAGGTGAGCTCTATGAGGAGGTGACAGAGTTGGTGGAGCTTTGCTTGTCTGCTCCAGGAAGTGGGGGGGCTCAGATACCCCACCACCACCACAGCCCCAGGGGAAGCCAGGCCCTCCCTG
Organism: Bradypus variegatus; assembly: GCA_004027775.1. NCBI lineage: Eukaryota > Metazoa > Chordata > Mammalia > Pilosa > Bradypodidae > Bradypus > Bradypus variegatus. The sequence continues at coordinate 11,796 of PVKY010002338.1, read as the reverse complement.
GAGGCCCTGAACCCCCCCCACACACACACACACTATGCACACACACAGACCCACAGACACAGAAGCTGTCAGGGTGAAAACCGTTTCCCATTTGGCTGCGGCAGGAATCTAGTGAGTTGCGTCTGAGGGGGCTGGGAAGGAGGCATCCACCCCCACCCCCACCCCCGCCCTGCCCACCAGCTGCAGCTAGGAGCCGGCCCCACCAGCCTCTGAAGCCAACCCTTACTGCTCCCCTGGAAACCGTTGCTGTGGCTGGGGTTGGAGCCTCCAGGGCGCAGGCCCCTCCCGACACCTCTGCCCCAGTGCAGCTTCCCCTAGGACCCAGCTCCCCACTCCTGCATTCTCCAGTCCCCTCCCCTCTCCAGCCATCATGGCTGTATTTGTTCCAGAGGCTGGGAGGATGGGGAGAGAGAGCCAGGAAGCAGCTTTTCCCAGAGGGGGTGGGAGGTTTCAGGGCATCTCCCTTTCCTTTGAGGTCCCCTGAATGCAGGAGACTGCCCATGGCTCTAGGTGACATGGAAGAAGCCACCCTGGGAGAGAGCTGAGCATCAGCGCCTCTGAGCTCTGCCATACCCCTGACCCAAGAGTGGTCTGGGGGAGCCCTCACCCCTGGCACATACAATGGGTGCCCTTCACCATTCTCCCAACAGGGCCCTCTTTGCTTGGCCTGGCACTGCCTGGGGGCTGGGAATTCTGCTGGTGTGAGTTCTGCTGAGCCTTTGGCCAGCCTAGGTGTCCCCTGCTCAGAAAAGCCTCCCTGCCTCATCCCAGCCCTGGCCAGAGTCCGCTGTTTCCCTCTGTGACTGGCCCAGCCACCATCCATCCCAAACTTGCCCTGTATTCCCCGTCCCTATCTCTCGCCACCTCCCCGCGGGCCCAAGTGCTCACCTGAGAGCCCCCGCCCAGGGAAGAGGGGCCGCGGCGGGTGGAGCCGAGGTCACAGCTGGGAGCCCGCCTGCCCCGGAGCAGTGCCCACCCGGGCAGTTTTCACGGGGAGCTGTCCCCGGGCAGGATCTTGCTGAGGAGATGAGGAGGTCACCCAACCCTTCTTTCAGCCCTTCCTAACACCCTCCCTTCCTCTCCCAGGGGAATACGCCGAGGGTGTCAGTGAGCGCGACATCCTGCTCATCCACTCCTGCCGCCAGTGGACAACGGTGACAGCCCACACCCTGGAGGAGGGCCACTACGTCATCGGGCCCAAGATCGACATCCCCCTGCAGTACCCAGGTGGGGCAGAGAGCCTGAGGCCTTTGGGGGTGGGGGCGGGGAAGGCTGGGGGGAGGCTGTCGGGGCGCAGGCTTTTCTCACAGCCATGGGGATGGAGAGGACCAACTTGGCTCTGGAGCCCTGGGTTTCTGCAGAGGTGGCTCACCTTTGGTTCATGTTTTATTTTAAAGTAGATTAAAACTAATGATTAAAAAAAAAAAAAAACACCCACACCCTTCAACTGCTACAAATCAAACCTTAACCCTAGTTAGAGACCTTCTGGTGGCGGCCTTGGGGTGCCTCATTAACCCGTTCCGGACACACCCTCAGGCGGAAGGCCCCTGCCAGGCGCTCACCCAAACCAGAGCATGCCAGAAACACACGGAGGCCCAGGCTGTTTTGTATGGCTGCGCCTGACAGCTCTAATCCTCTTTTTTCCAATTTTTGTGTTAAGCAAAAGGGTTCATTGTTTTCATTGACTGACTTTTAAAATTTCAGGCTTTTAAATAAGATTCTGCTTGAGTCTGTTTTGATCTGTTTTATGTATGATATTGACATCTTACATAAGATTTTGTTTGAAAAAAGGATTCTCTTGCCCAAAAAGCAAGTTCAGATTTTGATTTTACAGACGGTCAAGCAGGGCCTGAGGACAGTGACTTGCCTCCCAGGGCCCCCAGCTGGTAAGTGGCAGAGCCGGGGCCAGAACCCACGTGTCCAGGAGTGCAGTGGCCACAGGGCTGGTGACCCCTGGGTGGGATGTATGGGAGCCTAGTGGCTCCTGTCCCAGAGATGCTGCCCTGTAACCCCAGGATCCCACAGCTGCTGTGCAGGGACACGTGCTGAATTCCAGCCTCTGGGCTGAGCCTTTTCCTCATTTCATCCTCACAGCAACCCTGTGAACAAGTCTGATCGACACTGCATTTAACTCACAAGGGATCGGAGGCTCCAGGGCCCCCGGTTGCTTGCCCAGTCTGGGTTCTTGCCTGCTGTAAACACTGCCCGCCCACCACCAGGGCACACCACAAAAGCTGGGGACCCAGAAGTCTCCCTGTCCTGTGCCAGCCAGTGAGACAGGGCTAAGCCTTTACTCAGGTTTCCTTTCTCTTCCACTCTTTAAAACCTGGGAGGCGGTACCACCTCATGTCCCCTGCCCTGGCCCCCCAATTTAAAAGATGAGGAAACAAGTGTCTTTCGGACCTGGGGACCTGTCTGGGCCTGGGAGCCTTGGGAGGGTCTGCCCAGCCTGGGAGTCTGGCATGGGCCCAGGCACAGAAAAGTCCCTTTTTTAGAGAGGGAAACCGAGGCACAGGATCTCCTGGGGAACTAGGGGTCTGGAGGGCTTTTAGCCCTTTACCTCCATCTCTTTTGGGCCCCCTGAGTGCCTGTGTATGTGGTGGTAATGGGGTGACAGCTGGTCTGCAGGGGCGTCGCGGCCCCAGCCCCGTCTTTGCGGGGGGCGGCCCCGGGCCGCCGGGGTGGGGGAGGGGCGGGGCCCGGCGGGTTAACGACGCTCCGAGTGCAGCGCCCGGCGCCGCTTCCTCCTAATGAATTAATAATATAGCTGGGCGGGAGCGGCGGCCGGCGCGGACCGCGGAGAGAGCCGCCGCGAAGGCAGGGGGAGGGGAGGGCGGTGCCCCGCGCCGAGAGGGAGGTGGGGGCGCCGCCCGAGGACCCGGGTCTCCAGGCTGCGACCCACCGCCCAGCCTCCCTCGGGGAATCAGGGAGATCCGGCTGCCCTGAGACCGTCCCCTGGCTTCTTCCCTTTGCTTAGTGCCGGAGCGTTGGCTCTGTGCCCCGGCAGCTAAGCAGTAGGTCTCCATTTTACAGACGGGCAAACTGAAGCCCAGAGAGGCCAAGTAATTTACCTAAGGCCACACAGCTGGTTGGTGGCAGAGCTGGCATTCGACCAGGTCTGTACAGCTCCAAAGCCTGTGGTCTTACCTCCCTTATTCACTGAGCGTCTCTTGTGGGCCAGGTGCTAGGAGAAGGGGGTGGGAATAAACAAGACCCGGCCCCTCCCTTCAAGGGCAGAAGGTGCAAGGGACGGCAGGGAAGCGCCCGTGCGTTCCCCCGGGGCCAGCTCAGGGAGGAGGGGCGGGTCCCTGGAGCGGAAGGGCCTCAGGGTCGCCCAGAGCTGTTCCCGGCTGGACTGCGGGGCTGGGGGGAGGAAGGGGCTTCCAGGGCCCCGAGCATGGCTCCCGGGAGGGCTCCCTTCCTTCCTCCCTGCAGTGATGGCCGGCGCTGGGCTCCGGCTGCCGCGGAGGGGGGGTGGGTGCCATGGTTACATCGATCCTCCCGCCACATCCTCCCGGGGCTCCAGCCCCGACCCGGCTCCCACTCTCCCCACAGGGGCAGGGGCATCTCTCCCCGCCTGGCTGCTGGTGGCTGGGGCACCGCTCCTCTGCCTTCCCAGCCCATCTGGGAGGTGCTGGGGGTTTGTGTGTGGAGGGGGGGGAGGAAGATGGGCCAGGAAGTGGGGGTACTGGTTGGCTGATGATGGCAGACCCCAAACTCCTATTTTCTGACTCCCAGCCCTCCTCTCCATTTTAGACACGCTGTCCCCTAGGGCTGTGGCACCTCTGAGGCCTTTTCCCACAGGGATTCCAGGGTTCAGGGCAGGACTGGGGGGCTCCCCTCTCAGCTTCCTCCAGGGTGTTTCCCTACATAGTTTCCCTTTAGGTGTTGTGGCTCTTGTCTCACCCCTTGCTCCTAGACATTGATGCTGTTAGCTATCTTGCCCCATCTGGGTCCTGAGTTAGCCTTTGCGGGCTCCAGGAACCCCCAACATGTTCATGCTACCAGTATAGTGCCAGCATATTGCTGGGAAGAGGGTCCCCAAAGGATTAAGACCCTCTGCACTTCCCTTCCCTGAGCCAGCTTACCTGCAGCCAGCACCTGTGGGTCTCTTCCTCCCACAGGCTCACCCGCCCCAGCACTTGCCACATCCCTGGGCCTCCCTGGGGTCTGCCCCACAGCTTGTGCCTCTCGGGGGCCCAGTTTCGGTCCCATTTGTCTCCATCCCTGACTGGGCTGGGAGCCTGAGCACATCATCCTCAGTCCATTCCTTCCCCACCCAGGTCTGCTGAGTCTCCCTTCCAAGTCACTCTTGGTCTGTTCAGTTTGGCTCCTCCCTCTGTCACTGTTCTCGGTCTCCTCCAGGGCTATTTCCCTGGCTGGCCTCCCAGTCATCTTTATGGACATCAGCCTGAATCATGACATTTCCTTGCTCAGAACACTCCAGTGGGTCCCATTTCCTACAGAGTAAAGTCCTCCGCCCTGGCACGGCATTTCAAGCCCTTCCTAACCCAGTTGCAGGCTGCTTTGTACACTGTCATCCCTCTCCTTGACCCCATCAAGGAACTCACGGTCCTGGGTGCGCCGTCGTCTGTCACAGCTCGTGGCCCTTCCCTGTGGGCGACCCGCTCTGTAAAATCCCTTTCCTTGTTAAGGCACAGCTCACCCATCCGCTGTGGCTCCCCCAGGCAGGTTTCTTCCTCCTCAGCCATCCTCCAGCTCTTTTCCAGGAGGCTGTGGTAGCACCTGGGACGTCCTGCCATCGTTGGGTTCTCGCTGCCTCACCCACTGTATCTTGATTTCCTTGAGGACAGGCTGTATTCATGATTGCCTAGGGGGCCTTGTGGGGTATCTGGCACATAGTAGGTGCTCCATAAATGTTTGTGGAATAAACAAGTGAATAAACGGTGACTGAAGCAACCCCAAGGAGGACTACAGAAACTGGAGTCACCTTCTCATGACCCGTTAGGCCCTCACCTACCCTAGACTCTCTTCCTTCTGTGCAAACCCTGAGGAGGCCACGCAGATGCCACGGTAGTTCACAGCCTCGTGCGTGTGCTCGTGTCAACGGGCACGTCAAAGGTGTGCAGAGGCTGGGTTGGGACCAGGTTGGAAGCCAGCATCCCCAACACCACGCTGTGCCCCAGTATTTGGGGGCCAGTGAGCAGTTGGGTTTCTCTGGGTAGGCAGCCACTAACCTCATCACATACCCACAAGCTTTCCGGGGGCGAGGGCTGGGCTCTAGTTATAGGGGATCTGTGTTCACCCCTGGGCTGAGCTTTAAGCCAGATGACCCCTCCACTCTGTGCTATTGCACACCTGCCCGCTGCCCACCTGAGTTCCAGAGGGGCCTGCTGAGGGGAGGGGAGCCATGAGGGTGCCTGGGACGCAGACCAGGCCTTCAGCAGGCACGTCCATCCCAGCAGCTGGCGTTCCCACCTCTACAGGGAAGTTCAAGCTCCTAGAGCAGGCCCGAGATGTGCGGGAGCCAGTGAGGTACTTCAGCAGCGTGGAAGAGGTGGCCAGCGTCTTCCCAGACCGCATCTTTGTGATGGAAGCCATCACCTTCAGTGTCAAGGTCAGTCCTTCCTGCCCTGGGCCTGCGGCTCCCACTCCACCCCTTCCCTCAGGGCACCCTGACTCTGCTTGGAGGGGGGCCCTCAGAGTGCAGGAGGGGGGAGAAGTGTGGCCTCTTGAAGGCCTTGGGCACAATCAGACCAGGTCACAAGAGATGGGCATGTGGCCCACTGGTCCAAGGAACTTCCAAGGGAGGTGGTAAAGCAGGAGGAAGTGTGTGTGTATTTGTGTGCCCCGATTCGGAGCCCTTTCAGCGCAGCCTGTGCCAGCAGCCTGGTGGTCTGAGCATCGAGGACACAGCACAAACAACTCCCCACGTGGGTACAGACAGCTCTTTGATGCTTGCAAATCTTTTTCTAATCTGTCAATTCATTTCCCTGATATTTTGAAGCCACTGATAATAAAAGTTGCCATTTATTGCATAATCACAATGTTACTGTACTGTATATTCAGCAATTTAATCCTTACCGCACCTCTTCCGTGTCAGAGTTTTCACGTGAGGTAACCAAGGCCCAGAGAGGCTGCCAATTTAAGGTGGCACGACTACTCTGCGACCTCTAAGGGATGGAACGTGGGTCCCCTGACCCCCGGTCCGTGCTCTGGATCTGGTGTCCACCGGGAGAGGAGGGCTGCCCCCCTGGACGACCTCGGAGGTCCCGCAGAGCCGGCCGTTGTGGCTCCTCAGGCCCCGCCCTGTTTCTGCGTTCCCCAGGTGGTGTCGGGCGAGTTCAGCGAGGACAGCGAGGTGTACAACTTCACGCTGCACGCGGGCGACGAGCTCACGCTCATGGGCCAGGCGGAGATCCTGTGCGCCAAGACCACGAAGGAGCGCTCGCGCTTCACCACCCTCCTGCGCAAGCTGGGCCGGGCCGGGGCGCTGGCTGGGGCGGGCGGCGGCGGCAGTGGGGGCGCCGGGCTCGGCCGGGGCAAGATGCCCTGCCTCATCTGCATGAACCACCGCACCAACGAGAGCCTGAGCCTGCCCTTCCAGTGCCAGGGCCGCTTCAGCACGCGCAGCCCGCAGGAGCTGCAGATGCAGGAGGGCGAGCACACGGTGCGCGCCATCATCGAGCGCGTGCGGCTCCCGGTGAACGTGCTGGTGCCCAGCCGACCGCCGCGCAACCCCTACGACCTGCACCCGGTGCGCGAGGGCCACCGCTACCAGCTGGTCAGCATCATCTCCAAGACAGTGGTGCTGGGGCTGGCGCTGCGCCGCGAGGGCCCCGCGCCGCTGCACTTCCTGCTGCTCCCCGACACGCCGCGCTTCGCGCTGCCGCAGGGGCTGCTGGCCGGCGACCCGCGCGTCGAGCGCCTGCTGCGCGATAGCGCTGCCTACTGCCGCGAGCGCTTCGACCCGGACGAGTACTCCACGGCCGTGCGCGAGGCGCCCGCCGAGCTCGCCGAGGATGGCGCTAGCCCCCGCCGCGCGCGCCTCTGCCTGCCCGCGCCGCGCGTCCCCGCGCCCGCCCGCGCGCCCGCCCCGCTCGGTCCGGCCCCGGCGGCCGGCGACGGCGACCAGGAGTACGTGAGCCCCGACTGGGCCGGCGCGCCCGCCGACCTTCCCTACGAGGAGCTGTGGGTGCGCCCGGCGGCCGAGGGCCTCACTGAGGCCAGGGCCAGGCCGCACCCCGGGCCCGACCTCCTTTCCTTCGGGGCCGCCGGGCCGTCCCGTCCGGAGCCCGAGGCGCCGCCGCCCCCCGTGCCCCCCAAATCCGAGGCGGTGAGTGAGAGCGGTGGCGGCGGAGGAGGGCGGCCTGGCGCAGTGCTGCTCGGGAGGGCGCGCAGAACGGGATGCCGTTAGTTCGTCCGGTGGAGAGAGGCTTATGGCGAAAGGCGTTTTGAAAATGCCCAAGGTTGCCAGCCCTCTCCTTTTGCCTACCTTGGAGTCACAAAGCACTGGTACCTTAAAGGCTCCCAGAAGTCCTGCCAGGGGGACACTTGGTGATCTTTGCGGAATTCCCCAAACTTATTTGTCCACAGTGCATTTCCTCTGCCACCTGTAACATTCTCCCGGGGGAATTTTGACCTATAAGGAAGGGATCCAAATGACAGATATTTTTCCTTGCCTTTTCTCCTTCTGTCACACACTTTCTCTCTTCTTTTCTCTTCCTTACCTTGAGGAGTGACTGTGTCTACTTGTTTGGTTGTTTCGGATCCACTTCTGTATTCTTTTTCTCACATCCATCATGACTTCTCAAGGAAAGAGAGATGTGTGGGTGAGGAGAGCTCTTGGTGAGTGGAATAGGCTGGGAGGCTAGAAGGGGTGGGGGCAGCTGGGTGAGCCAGGGTGTAGGGCAAGGCAGCCTCCTGGCACTGTGGGGTAAAATGTCAGCTGCAGGACCCCGCCCCCCGACCCAGCTGCATGGGAAGGGGGAGCTCAGGAGTGCCAGCCGCCACCCTCTGCCTGTGTCACTGATCCCGCCTGCTCTCTGCATGCAGGTGAAGGAGGAGTGCCGCCTGCTCAACGCCCCACCCGTGCCACCCCGCGGGGGCAGTGGCAATGGCCAGCTCTCGGGCAGCCCCCCGGTGCCCCCACGCTTCCCCAAGCTGCAGCCCGTCCACTCCCCAAGCTCCAGTCTTTCCTACTACTCCTCTGGCCTCCAGGATGGGTGAGTGCCTTCATTCTCTTGGTCCTGGATCCTTCTAAGGCAGGTTGGGGTGAAGGTGAGGGTGGGGGCGGGGGACAGTGCTGAGGAAGAGGGAGTTGCAGGCCTGGGTGTCTGAGGGTGTCCCTGTGCAGCAGTCAGGGGAGAGGGCACTGCTCTCCAGGAGTCCATGGCCCAGTGCCCTACTCTGCCACCATGCTGCTTAAATCTACTTTTTTCTCTAAATGGGGAGGATAGGATGGGAACATTGCTCTGGTACCCTGCAGAGACTGTACGAGGGCAGGTGGTGTCCCTTCCATTTTTATTTAATTCAGTTTAGTTTAATTTTTCCTCTGTGTTTTCTGACGTGGGTTGGGGGATGCTGGAAGAAAGAACAGAGTAAATCAGAAGGTCTCAGGCCTGGGGGGCTGGGGTAGGGCCAGTGGTGCTGAGAGCAAGCAGTGGCCCGACAGGGTGGTGGTTTGCTGTGTCGTGTGTGTGACCCTGTCCTGTTTGCGTCTGTCTCTGCCCACAGGGCAGGCTCCCGCAGTGGCAGCGGCTCCCCGTCGCCAGATGCCTACTCCCTCTACTGCTATCCGTGTACCTGGGGGGACTGCAAGGTGGGCGAGTCCGCCAGCCGCCAGCCCCCGGGGCCCCTGCCCTCAACCACGCAGCCCACCCAGGCCTCCCGGACCCATGCAGAGCCCTTGAGCAGTCGAGCCGCCTCCCTCTTGGGGGCCGACACCCCTGTCAAGACTTACCAGAGCTGCCCACCTCTGTTCAAGCCCTTGCACCCCCAGAAACGCTTTGCTCCGTTTGGAGCTCTCAACCCCTTTTCTGGGCCGGCCTACCCCTCGGGCCCTTCCGCAGCCTCCTCTTCGGTGCCCACGAGCACGGTGGGTCCCCTGGCTACTACCTCCTGCCCGGCGTATTCCCCAGGCCCAACCTCCCCAGGCCAGGCCTATCCAGCTGCACCCACCTCCTCCTGCCCCACCTCCTCCTCCTCCTCCTCTGAGTGGCAGGAACCAGCCCCTGAGTCCTTTGATCACTTCGAGCTGGGGCAGGGCAGCTCTCCAGAGCTGGAGCTGCTGCGCTACCAGGAGCCCAGAGCTGCGGGGGGGTCTGGGTCCAGAGCCTGCCTCTCACCGCTCGGGCCCCGCAAGGTGTTTGAGCCTGAAGGTCTGCTCCTGCGGCAGGTCTCCACCCCACTGTCACCAGGAGCCCTGCAGGGGCCGGAGGCAGGTGGGACCTGCCTCTTCCTCACCCAGGGGCGCCCAGAGGGGCCTCTTGCCAGCCCCCGCGATGGGGCCACAGGCTGGGGTGGCCGGGACACTTCCTGGCAGCCCCCCGCTGACCTGTCTGCGCTCTCCCTGGAGGAGGTCTCTCGCAGTCTGCGCTTCATCGGGCTCTCAGAGGACGTGGTGAGCTTCTTTGCCCGAGAACGCATTGACGGCAGCATCTTTGTGCAGCTCAGCGAGGACATCTTGGCGGACGACTTCCGTCTCACCAAGCTGCAGGTCAAGAAGATCATGCAGTTCATCAAAGGCTGGCGGCCCAAGATCTGAACTTCCTGGCTTGGACTGCCCAGCTGGGGTGCTGGCACGGAGCCTCTGGGGACCGGCTGTGGCTCTGCTGGGGGACAGCACTTCTTGAGAGGCGGGAACTCCTGCCCACGGGAAGTCTGTGCCAAGAGGAGGCGCCAGGCAGCCACTCAGAGCGAAGCCACGGGAGACTTGGAGACGTGGTCCTCTGGGATCAGACCTCAGCGTGGGAACGTCTTGCCTTCTGAGTGGGCAGAGCACGTGGGGAAGCAGCTGGAGGCCCTATGGGCCTGGTGAGGCACCAGCTGTGATTCCCGGAGGGGTCAGAAGCTGGCCTTCACGGGGCCCTGACACCTCCATGCCCTGCTGCAGAACTTCACAGACATCTTTGCTTCTCAGATGTGGAGGTTCAAGTTAAAGACAAAGGAAGGATGGTCCATAATTTAAGCACAAATTCCTCAAGTGTCCTCTCCTTTGTGCTCTGTGGGCTTTTGGCCTAAGCAGCCCCGGAGTCACAGGTGCCGATTTCTGTACCTCTCGGATGCCCCCTTGACCTTCCCTGCCTGGCCCTGAGCACAGGTCAGCACAGGTATCACCTCTGGGTTCTGTTTTGTGGGTGATGACTTTGGGAAGGTGCAGCTCTGCCATTGACCCACTTATCTAGTGAGGGAGGCAGCTGTGCCCCAAATGTCCACGATGCCTTGGCTTCGGGGCTGAGCTCACTGTATCTTGTCATTCCTCCTGACAGCTTAGGTTCAGAGCCTTCAAAGAGTGACTCCATGGAAGAGCAGATGGCCTTAGCCAAGCTGCAGCTTGGTTCTAGGGGGAGGTGGCTTTTAGTCACTCCCACCTTTGCCAGTTCCCTGCCCCCATCACAGTGGCCTTCCCTGTGTTTTTGTCACAGGGTATGTATGGTTGGGAGAGGGAGAACACAGTGGCTTGGGAATCCCCTTTTCCCTTCTTTGTGGTGCTCAGTCCTCTGCACTTAGTCACAGGCTTCAAAGCAGGCCTTGGTGCCCCTGTCTCTTGATCATGGGGCTCTATTGTGAACCTCACCCCCTGCCCCCATGCCATTCCCCATGTTAGCTAACCAGGAGCACACCAATTTGCACTCCCATGTCTACTAGTGTTGGGGCCCAGGGCTGCCAGCCTTCTCTCTGCCTTATTTGCCTACCTAGCTATTTATTTCCTCAGTCTTTATATTAACAGTAGCTAAGCCATGCCAGAAGCAGGCTGCCTCAGCTCTGAGGGGAGGGAACCCAGGCTGTGAGACACAGGAACAGTGTAGCTGTGACATCTGGGTTTCTTGCAGATCGTTTAATGAATCCCCATGGACTAGTGAAATAAATGCTAGCCCGCTGAAGAAGAGCGCAAGTGGCATTCTGGGTGCCTGCTGCTCTGCTTTTGGAGGGATGGGCGCGATGGGCACAGCGTACCTGCCTGTGGGTATGGGAAGACTTGCGAATGGTGTGTGCATGCAGCCCAGTTCCTGTGTCCCCAGAAGCAGCTGGCAGTGCCAGCCCTCATTCCCCTCTGAAAGCTCCTCACCCACCCCTAACCTTCAAGAACTCTCCAACTCCCACCAATATTTCAGTATAACGCACACTTGCCTAGGGCTGCTGCGTGGAAAGACCAGACTTTAAAGCTCATTGCCACCAGCCAGGGCCAAAGGTAATTTCCTGGCACTGCCAGCATGCTGCCGTGAGGTTCTCTGGCCTGCACATTAGGAGACTGCTAGTGGCCTTGGTGTAGAGGATAGCTCTCTGCCTTCCACTGGCTATCTGAAAACCTCAGCTCAGACATAACTTAGTTTTAGGTTCTGGTTTCCTAGCAACCAACTGTTAAGCAGAGCCAGAGCCAAGCTCCCTGCCTGCCAGTCCCAACAGCACAGCTGGGACCAGGAAACTTTGAAGTACTGGCACTGGAGCACAGGCAGGAGTAACTGGTAATAGCTGCAAGTTTAGAATGCACCAAGTGTGATGGGACTTGAGTTAGGATTCTGGCTCCATCTGTCAGACCCAGTTAGGAGCTCTGACACTGTTTACTCAGACTGGGCCCTGCTTCTGCCAGAATGTGCGTGTAGGGACTTTCTG
>PVKY010002337.1:0-26152 GCA_004027775.1 Bradypus variegatus | reverse complement strand
ACCTTAGTAATCCCTGCCTAGCACTGTGCCTGGCACCCAGTAGGCATAAAAAGAGGTCTTTTGAGTCAATGAATGGGCAAATGAAATATATTAGCTACCTTCACTTTAACCACCCCCATAATACACTGGACTCTCATGTCAGATCCCATGACCAATGAAAACTGGCCGTAGTCACTTGGGAGGTAAACCAAGTCCAGCCCTGTAGATAGCAGATTGTAGCTTTTCCACCAGCCTTGAAAAGAAAATTCACTTCTCGTTAACAAATAAACTACAGAATTCTGACTTATGCATAATAACATTAAAGTCTCAAAAACTTCCCAAGGACATCTGAAGACCCAATGACTGCTGAGTAGTCCCAGTGCCCAGCTCTTTGCCAGGAACTTGTTTCTGGTCTCAGGTTAAGTCCCAACCACTAGCCATTCTACAGATGAAGACAGTGAAGCTTGGAGAGGAAGATGGAGCTTTTATGAAACAAGTTCATCTCTCAAGTGGCCAGCAGGAGATCTGGGCTCCATCCTGGCCCTGCCCTCAGTGGGCCGCATGAGCCAAGACAGGGCTCTGCTGCTATCTGGGGAAACCCCTGTAAAATCTGTTCTGACAGGAATGGAATTGAGTCATTAATCAATTCATTTCAAACAAAATCCCGAGATCCCAGGTAATGCGAAACTGATCCATGTCCAACCCTCTAACCTTCCCAGTGACTTCCTATACACCTGATCCAACTGGGGCACATTTTGACTCTGAGGTGTCTGCCCCAGCGGGTAGTGGGTATTGACAAGGTGAATACCAGTTCTGGGAACTGAAGATTACATCATTAAATAACAAAAGGACGAGCACAGGCTGTGAATGGAATCAGTTTCCCCTCCAGGATTCCTTCGATCCTCACCTCAACACTTCAAAAGATGAAAAGATGCAGGTTCCAAGAGGCTGAGGGTTTCATCCAATTCATCTAGGCCTCAATTTATACAGAGATCAGTGACTGATCTGGGGTCACCCGGGAGAGACTCAATCTCCCAGCTTCCTACAACACACCCTTCCACTGTGCCTAGATCCTGCCATTTTGGGGAGCTAGTCCTGGACTTGGGACCAACCCCAGGCAGGTCAGATGCCCTGTTGCCAGTGGAGGAACAAATGAGACAGCTCAGACCATCTATCCTTTGGCTGAGAGAAGGGAGGAGCTTCTTCCAGGGTGGGCATCAGAGAACCTTCAGGGACGCTGTGACTGTACTCATACAGTACACTCTTTGTCTGCCATCTCTGGTCTTAAACCCCCACCTCCAACCTCCAAACAAGCAGGTGGGAGTCCCCCAATACACATTTACATACACTTGCACGTATGTACACAGAGATATACACGTGCGTGCACAGGCACACATAAACAAGTACACGCAGGTGCAACCTACACAGTGTTATTCAAGAGGCTCTTGGCTAACACAGGCTGTAAGAGCCGCTCCTTCACCATCACTTTGAAAACCACTGTGGAGGTGGTGTCTTGCCCCAAGCCCAGGCGAGCCAAGAAGCTCCCTAACAGAAAACCTGCTTGAGAAATGCCTCCTGAGCAGAACAAGGGGCTGAAGAGATGGAGACAGCGAAAGGAAGCTGAGCGCCTATGTGTGAGCGTGTGTACACGTGTGTATATGTGAGGTCCAGGCATAGGGGACGGGGGAGAAAAAGAGGGGCCATCAGAAGGACATGAGTGGAAAGAAGTGGAGAAGATGGAAACACACCCCCTCCAGGACCTCTCTCTTGGCTTCTCCCCTCTCCTCCCTCTCCCGGCGATTTCTCTCGAGTCCAGGTTTTGCAGCACCACGTTCTAGAGCCTGGGGATTGACGACTCTCCGGGACTATGGCGCCTTCTTCCCCGACCCCATTTAAACAGCAAGGGAGCAGGGATCCCGCCAGACACGGTGCGGAGTCCTGGTCTCTGGATGAACGGGGAGTCCTACCCTTTCCTACCCCCTCCTCTCTGCCTGCCTATCTCGCAGGGCCGGTCCCTACGTCCCGGCCATCTCCTTACCCTCTCCCCGCCGCCCGCGGTTGAGGCTTCTGCTCCTTTAAAGCAGCGGCCCCCGGCCGGGTTATTGTCTCGTCTCGCAGCCAATCAGCAGCGCCGTTGGGGGCGGGGGCTCCAGCCTCCCGATTGGCCGCCGCGCGCCCCGCCCCGCTCGGGATCCCGGGAGCTGTCCGGCCGCCTCGGTGCTGATCCCGCCGCCGCCCACGGGCCGCCAGCCGCGCGGAGAGGGCACTATGAGCGGGGGCGTCTACGGCGGAGGTGAGCGAGCCTCGGGCTTCCGGCTGGAGCCGGAGCCCTGGGCCCCGAACCCGTGCGACCCCAGCTCCGGGCACCCCGAGGCCTGTCAACTCCGCGCTCGAGCGGGCACAGTCCGGGGCTTGAGTCCCGCGCCACCGCTGCCTTCTGTCCTCCCGGGATGCCTCGCGGGCACCGGGTCCAACCTCTCCACCACTCAACCCACCGCCGCCGGGACCCCGGCCCCCTCGTTCCCCTCCAAGGAGAGTGGCCTGACCAAGGCCACTCGGCTAGACGGGACTCTGTCCGGGTTGACCCCCGCTGCCAGCCCCCGGGACTCCAGGCCTGGCTCCCACCTGCCTTCGGGGACGCTGAAGGTGGCGAGACTGTGGCTGTGTCCCGCCCTCCTCTCCCAGCTGTCCCGGGGGAAAGAGTTTGAGGGAGGGACCCTGACAAGTGTGTCTCCCCGCACAGATGAGGTGGGGGCGCTGGTCTTTGACATTGGCTCCTTCTCAGTCCGCGCTGGGTACGCTGGGGAGGACTGCCCCAAGGTGAGCCTTCCAGCCCCCTCCCCAAATCCCAGGGGCTCCGGACTCCCCTCCAAACTTTCCGGGAACCTAGGGCTGTCACAGCCCAGCCTCTGCTGAGCGGGAATGTTGGAGAACTCCACGGGTGGGGCTGCACGGGGGGGCACGAGGGTGATCCCTCTCCCTGCCCCTCCTCCCCCCTCAGGCTGACTTCCCCACCACGGTGGGGCTGCTGGCCGCGGAGGAGGGGGGCGGGCTGGAGCTGGAGGGGGAGAAAGAGAAGAAAGGGAAGATCTTCCACATCGACACCAACGCCCTGCACGTGCCCCGGGATGGAGCGGAGGTCATGTCACCCCTCAAGAACGGCATGAGTAAGGGGCTCCTACCCACTGCCTCCTGACACAGACCCGGAGTCCACTCCCCATGGCCTAACACCAGGCACCTAACACACACGGAGTCCTCTTTACAGCTGCTCAAGCCCCGGGGACCTCCTCACTACTTCCCACAGCTGCCTGCTTCCCAACCCAGGGGTCCTCCAGATTCCTGGGAGGGGGGCGTTTCTGCAGGAGCAGTCCTCACTTCCCCTCCCCTGGACTTGGCCTTCTTCCTTCCTCCTTCCTTCCTGTTCCTGGACCCCTGCCTGCCCACCCACATCTCTCCACGTTGGCCTCCTGGCCCCAGTTGAGGACTGGGAGTGCTTCCGCGCCATCCTGGACCACACCTACAGTAAACACGTCAAGTCCGAACCAAACCTGCACCCGGTGCTCATGTCCGAGGCCCCGGTGAGTGCCTCGTTAGCCCCTAGCCCAGCCCTGGGGCCCAGGCACTTCATTTCCACCACTCACCTTTCACCTCCTGCCTCTGTCATCAGTCATACTGCCTCCCTTGTCAGGTTTTCCTTCCAGCTTCTCAGCTCCTCAACCACTTCCCTTCCTTCCTGGCTTAGTCTCCACCCCTCCCTCTTTCTCCTGCTCTATCCACTTGCTCTTCCCCCAAATCCATCTGAAACATGCCCTTTTACTACACACCCCCACCCACCCCCAATATGTACATAAAGAGTCAATTTGCTTCATAAGGGATGTTAAGAAAAAAACTGCAATTTCTGCCTCCCTCCTTCCAAGTCCCCCTTCCCAGAGGCAACTGCTTTTATCTCTTTTAGCTAATTTTTGGGGGTGTGTTTCCTTCCACATCTCTAAATATCATCCTTAAATTGCTGTTTATAGTTTTTTTATTTTTAGGCATGATCTATGGACTTCTCACTATAAAAAATGAGCATTTAGCTTGATTTCCTCCTCTAGTTCACACTGCACACATTCCTCATTCCCCACCTTTAAGTATAGTTGCATTTTAATTTGTTTTCTTCAAAGATCAGTATTCAGTGTTTACTCCCTTATTTCAATGTATGCTAATGAAGACTGAGCCAGGCAACAAACTATGGTTATATTTCTTTTCCTGCACAACTTTTGTTCTTCCTAAAACAGATACTTGCTTGGTTTTTACTTTGCTTAGTTTTCTATCTATTTATCAATAATATGACCTTCAATTACCCACCAGTTACCTACATCTTCTCTCAAAATACTGATCCCTTTAGGTATGCTATCAATTTCATTTTCTTGAAAAAATCACTCCAGGAGCCCACTGACCTTCTCCCCTTTAGACTACCTGCCCTCTATACCTGACATCTCCCTTCACCATCATCTTAGGTAATCCTTTTCCTTCTTTCCTATGTTAGAAGCTCTGTTTCCTGTATCTCATGAATCCTTTTGATTTACTCCCTTTTTTCAGCGCCCAGGTCCCAAGGACCCTTCTCACAGATTCCCACAGCCACCTAATCCCAGCCTAGGGGCCCAGTAACTTGAGTAGCTTCCTTAAAAAGGTCATAGGAAGTAAAATTTTTAAATCTTGCATGTCTGACCTTGGATTGATAGCTTGGCTAGGTATAAAACACCAGATTGAAAATTATTTTTCTTCAGCATCCTGAAGGCACTTCATTGTCTTCCATCTTCTGTTCTCATCATTAAGAAGGCTGAAGCCATTTGATTCCTGATCCCTTGATGTGGCTGTTTTTCTTTCTGAAAATTTATAGAATCTTTAGTTTGTCCTCAGTGTTCTATAATTTCACAATGATGTGTTTTGATATTGGTCTATTTTCATCCATTGCTGTAGGCACTCAGTATGTCCCTTCAATTTGGAGACCCAGGTCTTTCAGGGCAGTAAAAATATTTTAAATTATTTATTTGATGATTTAGTTCTCTCAATTTCCTCTGTACACTCTTTTGGGAAATTCTGTTATATGGATTTTATGCCACCTGATTTGGTTCTCTAGTTTTCTTATCTTTTCTCTTCTGTTTTCCATCTCTTTATCTTTTTGCTCTAATTTCCAGGGAATTCCCTCTCAGTTCCAACTCTTCCTCTGAGATTTTCATTTCTGCTCTTGTATTTTTAATTTCTAAGGACTATTTCTTGTTCCCAAAATGTTACTTTTTATTCTTGTTTCATAGAATCATTATAATTTTTTATTTCACTAAGATATTGCTGGTTGGTTTGTATTTTTTGGAGGGTGGGGAGGCAGTTTTTATCTCCATGTATAATCTCTTTGTTGCTTTGTTTCAGTACCCACCACCATTTTTTGTCTCTATTTCATTTTAGAGGCTTAGCTCAGTTCTCTGGGAATCCTTGGTTACTTGCTTATGTTTAAGAGTGAGAAGAATAAAAAGCTTATTAGAAGCTGTGAGGCATGGATAGGGACTGTTGACTGTAACTTTCCTATAGGGGTGATCTGATGGGGCCATTTGTTAGGCTGCCTCTGATATCAGCATTTTTGGATCTTTGGTCTGATCCCACAGAGAAGACTTCCAGGCTGAAGAGAGGCTTGGCCAGCCCCTTTCTGGGAGCCAAGTAAGGGAATAGGGCTGGGGTTCTCAGCATTCAGTATGCACAGTGTGACTTAATTTTCCTGTTTAAAGTACAGTGTCCTCACTTCCAACTGTGACAAGTGTTCCAACAATTCAGAGACTCTTTGTTTTATTCTCTCCAGAGAATAAACCTCCAGTCTTCTGCTCAGGTCCAGGTAGGGCAAAAGCCCAATGATATGACATTGGAGAGAAAGTTTTGGGATCAGTTACTTGAATAACTTTAAACAATCTTACATTAGCTTTTCCTTCACTTCTACTTCCAGACAAACCTGAAACTACCAATTTACGAGCCCTTTGAGGACTCTGCAGTTTAAAACAGAATTTTTCCTGGCTTTTTCCACTACCAGCTTAGGAGTCAGCTTCTTGAGTCTAAGTTTATTACCATTCACCTATCTGCTTTCCAACTTTCAAAATTTTGTTGCTATTTTCTCCTTTCTTATTATTCCCAACCTTGAGAGTTTTTCTTTTATTATTATTATTATTAAGGTGAACTCCACATAATGTCAAATGAACCATTTTAAAGTGACTAGTTAAGTAGCATTTAACGTATTCACAATATTGTGCAACCATCACCTTTATCAGTTACAAAACACATTTATCATCCCCAACAGAAAACCCCATACTCATTAAGTAGATAGCATTTCCCAACCCCAGCTTCTGGCAACCACTAATTTGTGTTCCATCTTTGTGGATTTACCTACTGTAGATATTTCATATAATTGGGAACACATGATATGTGAACTTTTGTGTCTACTTCCAAATCTTTTCAGGATTCTTTTCACATTGTAGTATGTATGAGTACTTCATTCTCTTTTATCGCTGAATAATATCCTATTGTATGGATATGCAATCTTTTGTTTATCCATTTGATGGACATTCGGGTTGTTTCCACCTTTTGGCTCATGTGAATAACACTGCTAAGGACATCTGTTAGCAAGTAGCTGTTTAAGTCCCTGTTTTCAATTATTTTGGGTATATACCTAGGAGAGAAATTGCAGGGTCATATGGTAACTCTGTGTTTTCTTTTTGAGAAGCTGCCAAACTATTTTCCACAGCAGTTAATCCATTTTACATTCTCACCAGCAACTTACAACATTTCCCATTTCTCCACATCCTCACCAACACTTTTTTTGTTTGTTTTTATCACCATTCTGATGGTTGTGAATGGTATCTCACTGTAGCTTTGATTTGCATTTCCCTAATGGCTAATAATGTGGAACACCTTTTCAGGTGCTTCTTGGCCATTTGTGGGCTTGTCTTTTAAAGTTCCTCCTTTACCATAATTTTTTTGGGGTCTTGGGAGGGAAAAAAGTTTAAATGCTTGTATTCAGTCCACCATTTTTTACCCAGAATTCCTCTTCCCCATCCCTCTTGCTCCTGAGTTGATTAGAATGGGGAAGAGGGCTGGGAGCGAGAAGAGCCTAAAGTGTGTATTGTACAATAAGGAGCTATTAGTATGGGAGACAAGAACCTGTGACTCTAGATCCAGCTCTGCCAAGAGTTTTCTATGTGATCTTGGGAAAGTTACTTCCCTTCTCTGAGTTTTGTTTCCCTTAACCAGGTTTGGACTCTGACCTTTAAAATTCCTCACAGTTCTCACATTCTAAAGGTCTGTGTGGATCAAGGGGCCTGACCCTTGTCCCCCAGTTTAAGTCATGTGTGTGTGTGTATGTGTGTGTGTGTCCTTGGGTCTGTACCTCTCTCCTTCTGAATCCTCCCCTCCTGCACTTTTTCCCCAGTGGAATACACGGGCCAAGAGGGAGAAGCTGACAGAGCTGATGTTCGAGCACTACAACATTCCTGCCTTCTTCCTATGCAAGACGGCTGTGCTCACCGCGTATCCTCCGGGTTGAGCTGCCCTGCCTGGGTGGAGGAGGGACAGGGTGGGGTGCGTGGTGCTCTGAGCTGGAGCTGGGCCTGATCCTCTGAGGTCAGTTTCCTGGGTGGGCAGACCCCTCCCCTAACATCAGCAGTGCAGAAAGCCTCTGGGCTAAGTGCCTTGGACCCTGGGGTGACCAGATCAGAGCCCCTTTCCCATTTCTTGGCTGGGGTTGAGCCAGGTGAGAGCTCTAGGAGGAGAGAGGGTTGGGCCAAGCAGGCAGCAGGTTCTAAGTCTTGAGAAAGAGAGGGCAGGAGAGGTGTATGATACTAAAGCCTTTCCTTCCTAAACAGCCCAGCAGCAAAATCTTGAAACTTTAAGGGTCTGCCTTGCAGTGAACCCTGTGTTCCGCACTGAGGCAATACGGACCCTAACTGCAGGGAGCCCACAAGACCTAGACCCAAGAATAAAGTGGCCAGGAGCTCAGAGGACAGGACTGGAGGGAGAGGTTGTCATTCAGACTAGAAGTGACTGGGTCTCGGGAGCCTTTCTCCAGGAGATGGGTCACAAAAGCGAGATCTGCAGACTGGGCTTGGGGCCTGGGCCCCGGGGAAGCAGAGAGGGACCAGGCCAGTCCCGGGTCCCAGCCCCCTCTCTAGCTGCCACTGTCTCTTTGACCTACGTGACCAACACCAGCTTCGCAAATGGACGCTCTACGGGCCTCGTGCTGGACAGTGGGGCCACCCACACCACGGCCATCCCAGTGCACGACGGCTACGTCCTGCAGCAAGGTGGGGCCTTGGCAGGGGTCGGCGGGGAGGGTTTGGGAGAGTCAGTCCCTGACACCTGCTCCCCTTCCAGGCATCGTCAAGTCCCCCCTGGCGGGGGACTTCATCTCCATGCAGTGCCGGGAGCTTTTTCAGGAAATGGCGATTGACATCATACCGCCTTACATGATCGCAGCCAAGGTGGGGCCTCTGGGGAACCCCAGAGCTGCAGGCTCAGGGTGCTGGGCTCCATACAACTGGCCACCACTGGCCCATCAGATAGCAGAGCAGAGCACAGCAGGGCTCCCAGAGGACCCTGGATCTGGTTCCTCATTTTGCAGTCCAGGAAGCAGAGCTTTGGACAGGCTGAGGGACTTGCTAGTGCAATGTGTGGGGTAGTGGGGGGGTCGAGGGGTGGTCCTGGAGTTCAAGTGCCACCTCTGCTGTTTAAGCACTGCATGACCTAAAGCTGACATTCAGGCTCCCGGAGCCTCAGTTTCCTCTCCTGTAAGTGGAGATAAAGTAGACAGGTCTGTTGTGAGTGTTCATGAGATGCTGCATGCAAAGGGTCTGCTCTGGACCCCCACGGGGGGCCCTGCTCAGTATGTGAGGGCCCCTTGGGCCTCTGGGCTCCCACTGCATTCCCTGGGCCCTCAGCCTTCCCCGACTGGGACCTTTCAGATCAGCGGTGCCCCCGGCACATGTGGCACACAGGGGACAAGCTCTCCCTGTTCTTTCTTCTCTGCCAGGGGAAAGGATAGAAAAATTTTCTATGCAACAGACCCCAGCGCTGCTTGGTTGCAGAGGCAGCCGAGGGCTGGGAATGAAGCATGTGGTCTGAGCAGGCTGGTTGAGAGTGGGATGGGGCAGGGGGCTCACTGGCCGTGCCCCAACAGGAGCCTGTACGGGAGGGTGCCCCCCCGAACTGGAAGAAGAAGGAGAAGCTACCCCAGGTTTCCAAGTCCTGGCATAACTACATGTGCAATGTGAGGCACTGGAGAGGGTCCCCCTCCCCTAGTCCCCCACCCCTCCCCAGCTCCTCGTCACCTGCCAGGAGTGGGGGAGGGGGAGAGGGGCTCAGGAGGGAGGTAGTGCTCTCATCTCCTCCCTGGGTTCCCAGGAGGTGATCCAGGATTTCCAGGCCTCTGTGCTGCAGGTCTCTGACTCTCCCTACGATGAGCAGTGAGTGGGGCCCAGGGCTGGGGCGGGGGAGAGGCCAGTACCTGGCGCAGGGACAGCTCGGTTGTGGGCCCCCACCCGGTCCTCTGCGGGCATTCCAGGCAGAGTCTCTCTGCTTCCGGGCAGGGTGGCGGCACAGATGCCCACGGTGCATTACGAGATGCCCAATGGCTACAACACGGACTATGGTGCTGAGCGGCTCCGCATCCCCGAGGGCCTGTTTGACCCCTCCAATGTCAAGGTCTGGCTGGCTGGAGTTCCTGGATCCTGGGGAAGAGGGGAGTTGGGTGAAGGCCTGCAGGGGGGGCTGGGAAGAGGAGTCAGAGGGCCCCATGCCTAGGAGGCCTTTCTCCACAGGGCCTGTCTGGGAACACCATGTTGGGGGTGGGCCACGTGGTGACCACCAGCATCGGCATGTGTGACATCGACATTCGGCCGGTGAGGCCCGAGGCTGGGGTGCTGGGGGGGAGGGATAGTGGGGGGTGGGAGGGACTGCTCCCTGAGCGCTCCTGCCCCCTCCCTGCCCCAGGGCCTATACGGCAGCGTCATTGTCACCGGTGGGAACACACTGCTTCAGGGCTTCACTGACAGGCTCAACCGGGAGCTTTCCCAGAAGACTCCACCGGTAGGAGCCCACCCCTGGCCCACCCCCAACCCACCGCCTTGGACCCAGGCCTGCCCCTGTCCTGCAGGACTGAGCCCTCCCCCCTCTTCCCACGTCAGGGGTGCCGGCCACCAGAGCAGATCCCCTGCCCCTATGGCTTCCCAGCTGTCCCCTCCCCAGCCCTGTCCCTTCCCAGAACCCAGGTGTCCGCTTCCCCCAGCCCCTCTCTCCCCACAGAGCATGCGGCTGAAGCTCATTGCCAGCAACAGTACCATGGAACGCAAGTTCAGCCCCTGGATCGGGGGCTCCATCTTGGCCTCGCTGGTGAGAGGGAAGGGGCCTGGTCCCCTGGGGAGGGGCAGACCCAGTCAGCTCCCCACTGCCTCGCCTGACCCCTCTTTCATTCATTCAACAAACATTTCGTTTAGAGAAAGGGCAGTTATTGCCCCCAGAGGGACGAATTTTCAGTCGGGACATGAGTCAGGGGGCAAGGGGACAGGAAGCTGGAGAGGGTGGTTGGGGTGGGAGTGTGCTGCTGGCTTTGGGTGCCCGGGAGAGACACCCGTTGTGCTGAGAGAGCAGAGGGAGATGCCCGAGGGCCAGGCCAAGGGAAGGCGGCAGCCACAGGCTTGCTCGGGGAAGACTTCATCGGGCTGCGCAGGCGTCAGACTGATGAAGCTGGTGTCAGCTGGGGACCAGGGAATCTTGGGATGAGGCTCCTTCTGTAGTCTGGGAGCCGCAGAGTGGGTGCTAATGAGGCAAATGGGAAAGGGATGCAGGGAGGTTGCCTCGAGGGCAGTGGGTGCTGGGGGGAGAGAGGCAAGATGCCAAGCCGGGAGCTGGAGCGGCAAACCAGATCTGGCTGGTGACAGCTGCACATGGGGTCCCCCCAAACAGACAGAAGGTGGGTCAGTCTAGAGGTGACTAAACAGGAAGTTATCACAAAGTGTGGGGGTGTCCCTTCAAGGGAGGGGACCTGACCTAGTTCAGGGGTCGTGAAGGGCCTCCAAGGAGAGCCGGCCTTTCAGCTGAGAGGGTTGAGTAAGAATGCAAGAGGCAAAGAGGAAGGGAGGGTGCAGAGCTGGTGGGAAGAGCTCAGGCCAGGCCTAAAGGCAATGGGAGACGTGGTGGGATCTGGGTTTAAAAAGCTCACTGGGCTTTTTAAAAAATAATAATAATAATAAAAATAAAAGTAAATTAAAAAAAATTTTAAATAAAAAACTAAATTAAATTAAAAAAATAAAAAATAATTTAAAAAAAAGCTCACCGGGGGCTGCAGAGCAGAATGGAAAGCAGGAAGGGGGCCACTGGGGTCTCGGCTCCAACTGGGGTACGGCAGAGGGGTGGAGACAGGTGTGGGTGGAACTGGGAACTTATCAGGAGGGATGGCTGACAGAATGAGGACACTCTTTGGATATAAGAGCTAAAACGGGGAGGAAAACATCGTGGGAACATCAGGGGAGCCACATACGCCATTTTAAACTTTCTAGTCGCCACATTTAAACAGGGTAAAAAGAAACAGGTGAAATGAACTTGTAACAATACATTTTAGTTAATCCAATATATCCAAAATATTATTACTTTGGTGTGTGTTGGATATAAAAAGTTATTACTGGGATATTTTGCATTCTTTTTTCAGTACTTAGTCTTCAAAATCTGGTTTGTGTTTTACACCGAGGGCACATCTCAGTGGCCACATTTCAAATGCTCCAAAGCTGCAGGAGGTTGGTGCCTGCTGCATGGAAGGGGAGAAAGATCAAAACGGCCACAGGGTGTCAACTCAAGGGTGGACATGTTAAGTTGGAGGTCCTGGGGGTAGGCATCTAAGACACAGTTGGATATTTGGGTCTGGAAGTCAACACAGAGACCCGGCCTGGAAATAGGAGACTGGGGTGCATGTGGTGAGCTCATGAGTTGAAGCCATGGAAGTGTATGAGATGGGCCAGGAAGGCGTGTTCTGTAAGGCAAAGAGAAACGGGGAACAGAAGCCAGGGACAAAGGGTGCAAACCATCAGGCAGAAGCTGAGCAACCATCCAAGAGAAAGGACAGCCAGATGCCCAGAGCAGGAGACACTCGGGGGGCGGGGGGTGGGGGGGGTGCAGAGTGAAGCCGAAAGTTAGATGGTGACGGGATGGCAAGGATGGAGGAAGACTCTTGTTGGGAATGAGGGAGACCTGACATGTTCCTAAGCAGGGGTGGAGAGGGGAGACCCAGTGGGGGAGGCAGGTGAGGGGATGGGGTGTTGGGGTGCAGCTTGGCTGCCCCTGGCTATAAGCTCCATCACTCAGCTCGGGGACACTGTGGGGCCCAGAAACAGGTGGTGGCTCAATAAATATTTGTTGAATGAATGAATCACTGATCAAATATTCTGAAGGGGTGTATTCTCCCTCTGAATATGGAGGAGGGGCCGGGAACAGGGGCGGGGAGTCTTGGGGAGGCAGGCTGGAGGCGGTGGAGGGTTTGAGCAGGCTCATTGGGGGTGTGAGGGTGGGGAAGGCCGCCCCCTCCCTCCAGGGCCGCCCTGGTCACCAAGTCGTCCCCACCACCCAGGGCACTTTCCAGCAGATGTGGATCTCCAAGCAGGAATATGAGGAGGGCGGGAAGCAGTGCGTGGAGCGGAAGTGCCCCTGAGGGCCCCCCACAGGCCCGCCGGAAGTGGGCGGTGGGTGGGAGGGATAAGGTCCCCCACCCCCGGCCTCCAGGACTCAAATCGAAGCTCCCTAACCCCTCATGCCCATGCCCATGCCCATATGCCATCTCTCTTCTCCTCCTCTCTCTTCCTCTTCGATTGTGATGTTTCTGAGTTGAAAGGAGTAAAAATGTTTTAAGAAAAAGACAAGTTTGGCCTCCGTGGGGGTGGGGAGTGGGGACAGGGTCTGGAGGGAGGCGAAGGGAGGGCCACACCTGCATACACCGAGGGATCCCACGGTAGACGCCTGGGGACAGCCTGGGGGCGGGAGCAGGGTCCGGGGAGCCACCGTCCCGTCTGGATTCAAAGGGGCCGCAACCCAGGGAGGACCGCGCGGCGAGGATCCGGCCAGCGGCCGCTGGAGGGAGGATGCTGCGGAGGGGGGCGGGGCCAAGGGGAAGACCAGCCCCCCCGGGGCGGGGCCTGGGCGGGGCCTCGGGTGGGCGTGGCCTCGGCGCCGCTCAGGTGAGCCCCATGCGGCGCTGCTGTCCTCCTTCCCGGGCTCCCGGCGGTGGCTGAAACGGGGCGGGGCCTCGGGGTAGGGGTGAAACTCAGAACTTCTCTCCGGATCTAAGTAGGAGCCGACGTCTCCCAGGGGAGATCCTGAAGGGGCCCCTGAGCCCTTCTGCTCCAGAGCTGCTTGTCCCGGGGTCCTCGGCCGGGCTTGGGGATCTGCGCCCCCTGCCTCAAATTGTAGGTAAAACTTAGTGGTGTGTCTGCGATGGGTTTCTGGAGTAAGGCCTTTCATCAGACTCTGCAGAGGGGCTGGGACCCTCCGGAGGCAGAAAGCCAGGTGATCCAACTCCTTTGATCCCCCAAGATTTGTTGCTGCCCGGTGAGGACCGTGACTGGTCCAGGGTCGCCCAGCTCTGCCCACGCCCTGGCAGGACTCTGCCACCTCACCTCGTGGGCTCTGACCCACAGATCCCAGACTCTAGGACCCCCCATCCTGGAACACTGGCTCCCTCCCCAGCCGCCAGCAGGGGCTTGATTCCAATGAGGCAGACATCCACACGGCCACGCTAACCCCCAGGTCACGCCACTGAGGCCCCTTGGCTGGGGATCCCACTGGGCGGGTGCCGGGTCAGGAAGGACAGCTCACCGTCACAGGGCCCAGGTGCCAGGGCCTGCAAGCCAGGTGAGGAGAGGGCAGTGGTCCTCATGGTGGCCTTCAGGGGGGCTGGGGGGCTTAGGAAGGGGTCCCCAAAGACACTGGTAGGGGTGAAAACCAGAGTGGGGAGGGGGCTTCCATCTCCCAGCGATCCCCAACCATCAGCCTTCCTCCCCCACCCCTGACGGGAACTAGGAGGTCAAAGTCTGCCTCAAGGTCAGAAAATTGATTGTTTTGCAGGGAAGTGGCGGGAGTGGGGCTGCTGAGGGTTTGGCAGGGGAGGGCCCAGCCCCTTGTGCTCTGGTCTCGGCTGGGGGGCCCCGTCTGGAAGGCTGGACTGAGGCCAGGACTCTCCCCGCCACCCTTGGGGTTGAGGGGTGGAGAGGAAGGGCCTGGGCTCAGGCTGCCTGCCAGGGCTGATAAGGGGCCCTCTCAGGGCTCCCACAAACGGTTTATCACTGGGGGGGGGGACAGCCTGCAGGGCTCAGGAGAGGGTACCAGCATGGAGCGGCTTTGGGGTCCACTCCAGAGAGCGGTAAGATTGAGTGGGGCTGGGGGACACCACAAGCCCTCTCTCCAGGTCCCTCACCCACCCCACCCCCCAACTCTCAAGAACATCCCCCCCTCCCTACAGCCTGCCTCTTGGTCCCCTCCTTCCTGCTTTATAGTCATTTGGTACCCCAAAGCCACTGACCCCATTGTTGCCATGTCCCTCCCCACCCTGTGGACCTCTTCCCCCAGTCTCATGCCCACCCCACCCCCCACAGCGAGGGTTGTCCCAACGATCCTCTCAGACCATCTACAGGCGTGTGGAGGGCACCCAGCGGGGGCGCCTGGAGGAGGGGGACGACGGGGATGAGGGGCCTGAGCCACCGGCCCCCTTCTGCCCCATGGAGCTGCGGAGCCCTGAGCCCCTGGGCTCTAGACCAGGGCAGCAAAACCTCGGATCCTGGGCAGCTGCAGGACGGAGGGCTGCCCCTTACCTGGTCCTGATGGCCCTACTGATCTTCACGGGGGGTGAGGCTCCCCCTGCCCCCGTGAAAGGCCTGGGCTGGGGGAGATGGCCCCATCCAGAGGGGACTCCAGAGTAACCCCCATCTTGCCACGTGCCAGCTTTTCTTCTGGGATATGTGGCCTTCCGAGGGTCCTGCCAGGCCTGCGGGGACGCCGTGGTGGTGGTGAGCGAGGACGTCAACTATGAGCCGGGCCCCGACCCCCACCAGGGCACCTTGTACTGGAGCGACCTCCAGGCCATGTTCCTGCGGCTTCTGGGGGAGGGGCACCTGGAGGACGTCATCAGGTAAGTTTCAGCCTGGTCCCCTCCTGGTCCCATGTGTCCTCCTCTCACCCACGCGGACTCGCCTCTCTCCTCCTCGTTCAGGACCCCGGTGTCTGGGTTCCCCTCTCAAGCCCTTCCACCTGCCTCCCTGCTCAGAGGTCCTGGGAATGGTGGCAGGTGTCAGGAGTCGAGAGCAGGGAGGGGGTTCTGGAGGGGAGGATGATGCTGGCCTGTGTGGGAGATGAGGGAGCTGACTGTCCGAATGAGGACAGGGCACCCAGCATCGGGACTTCAGGTGGGACAGCCCCAGAAGGGCCCCGCCTGCCACCCCGGGGAGATTGGATTTTGATCTGTGGCATCAGGGAGATCTGGGGGCTCTGAAGAGAGGCATTTTAGGGAATCAGAAAATAAGCAAGCAAATGCACCTGTGGGCACGGACCATCCCTCATCCCAAAATTCACATAATGGGAAAGCCAGGCAGACACAAGCAGGCCTGTGGGTTTGGGATTTTTTAAACATTTTATTATGAAATACTTTCAAACTTTCAGGGCAGTTGCAAAAATAATACAAAACCCATACAGAGAACTCCAACATGCCTCCTCACGCCTCCTAGATACCCAGATCCACTGACTTCTAATAATTTGCAACTTGCTGTATCATCATCTCTCTCTCTCTCTCTCTCTCTCTCTCTCTCTCTCTCTCTCTCTCTCTCTGTCTTCTAAACATTTGAGGGTAGGTTGTATGCTCCTTGAACTGTCATGCTCCTTGAATACTTAATATTTCCATGTACATTTCCTGAGAACAAAAATATTCACTTAATGTAACCACCTCAAGTACAGTTATCAAGTTCAAGCAATTTTACATTGATATAAAGCTTATAGTCTATTTTCCTGTTTTTTCATATATTCCATTAATGTGCTTTGGGGCCTTCTCTCCTCCATTATTGGTTGCATTGAATTTTCATTGTGTCTTTAGTAGCTCTCTCTCCTTTCTTTAATTGTAGAAACATATAGACAGCATAAACCTTCCATCTCAACTGCTCTCAAGCATCCCTGGGTTTCTTTTGTCCTGCTGCAGGGTCACTTTTCCCTGCTAGGAAGAAGCTGCCCACATAGAGGAAAGGTTGGACAAGGTTGTAGCCCTCTTTTGGTTCAGGAATAGTTTTCTAGAGGATTCTTCTGGGTCTTTTCAGTAGACAACCATATGAGATATACGTAGTGAGAGATGCATATCCTCTTTTCCTCTTATTTACTTTTCATGTCTTATTGCACTGGTGAGGATGTGAATGGTAATGGTGATTGCAGGTGTCCTTGTCTATTTCCTGACTTTAATAGGAATGTCTTTATAATATTTTATCATTGAATATGAACTTTGATCCAGGCTCTGGATTGCTTTTTTAAAACAAATTACGGAAGTTGTCCTTCTCTTCCTAGCTTACTGGAACTTTTTTTTTATTTTTATCATCAGAAAGGAGGAACAAATATGGCATTTTTACAAAATCTTTTTCCAGAATGTAGTGAGATGACTGTATGATTTTTTTCTTTAATGTTTATGTAGTAATTTGTATTAATAGATTTGCTCACCCTTATGAACTTGATAAAGGTGTATTATCCTTTGATAGACTACTGGGTACAACTTGCTGAAAGACCTTAAGTTTGGGGCATTGACTATATTCAGGATTTATATATATATATATATATTTTTTTTTCTTGGGCAACACCTGGCAGTCTGAGTGTCGGCTGGGCAGGTGGACGGTTTGACAGGTCTAGGGGTGGAGCCTGGCACTGTGGGTGTCAGCAAAGGCAGGGAGGCAGTGGGTGGGGAAGAGCAATGGTGTGATGAGTCAGCTCTAGGCTGAACGGGGAAGATACAGAAGCCAGGGAGGAGCTGACAGATGGAAGATTAGAAAGTCTGGAGCCCTCACAGGAATGCAGAACAGGTATAGCGAGGATAAGGGAACCACTTAGAACCTGAAAAGCTCTACTCGGTGAGAGGGATTCTGGAGCCTTTAAGATTTATCTGATAAATTGTGCCCTATTTATCATGGAGTCCCCGGAACTTGCCACAGTGCTTGGCACTTAGTAGATGTTCAGAAAGCCTCAACGGAAAACCCTTGAAGATATGGAGTTCTGGGTAAAAGCAAGAGCCAGGGTGTGGCCCGGGAAATGAGGGGCTGGAGGGAGGGGCCAGTCTGGCTTCGATAAGGTCATTCATTCACGTATTCGACAGATATTTTTTGAGCACCCACCACATGACAGGCAGTGGTAACATAGCAGAGAACAGAGGAGTTTGGACTTTGCCCTCTTGGGGCGTACA
Source organism: Bradypus variegatus (assembly GCA_004027775.1). Taxonomy (NCBI): domain Eukaryota; kingdom Metazoa; phylum Chordata; class Mammalia; order Pilosa; family Bradypodidae; genus Bradypus; species Bradypus variegatus. The sequence continues at coordinate 8,697 of PVKY010002337.1, read as the reverse complement.
ATCCATGGGAGAATCCATATCCAACTAATAATTAGTACTGGGATCACTGCTTTGTAAGAAAAGTAAAGGATGTGAAGAATGATGATGGGGGGACCTGATTTAGGGTCAGAGAAGGCTTCCTGGAGGAACGGACAAGCTGAGCCCTGAGGGATGAGTAGCTCGCCAAGGCAGAGAGGGTGTGGGAACAGCACGTGGCAAGGGTCTGGAGCGGGAAGATTGTGGCCTGTTTGAGGGAGTGAAAGAAAGTCAAGCGGCTGGTGACATGGCATGGCCCAGGCCCTAATGTTACACCAGCTCCATGAACTGTAGCATGAAACTGAAGTTTCCAGCAAAAAAGTATTATCATCAGGGAGTTTTATTTTGCTTTTTTTTTTTTTTTTTCAATGTGACATGCAAAGGATGGAGTTGATTTTTCTCAGCCCAATACCTGGTGTCCTCACTGGCCAATGCAGGGCCTTTCTGTTTAATTCCACCCCCATCCCTGAGTGTGCCTCCCAGTCCCCTCCCCGTAAACATCTCATACCTGATGTCTGCCTTTACATATGCATGTGGCTTTGCATATATGTAATGTCCTTTTATGTGTATCTATCGCTTTAAAAAACATTACTATTTCTGTAAAATTGCTGTAGCTTCATTATTTTAAAATTTAAGCAACATGGAAATAAATGATCACCCCAAGACCCACACTATTCAGAGAGACTATCTTTAGTGTGTATGTGTGTTTATAACTTTATTGTGATGAAATATATAGACCATAAAATTTGCCATTTTAACCATGTTTAAATGGATAACACAGGGGCATTAATTACATTTCCAATGATGTGCGATAATCACCACTCTCTATTTCCAAACTTTTCCCTCACCCCTAACAAACTTTAATGTCTGTTTTTGGGACAAACTTATTGTTATCACTTAAGACCACTGTGTTGGAAAGGCCCATCTGCACTGCAGTGTGGACGTCTAATTTATTGTTTTTTCCCACGATGTTCATCCCTATATTTTACACACCCATTTCGTTGGTAATGAACACCAGGATCAGGTGAATTTTTGAACAAACACTTGAGCTCCTGGATGGGGACAGGAGGGGACAGGAATGGAACCAAGGAAGCCACTTGGTGCATGGGTCGCAGTTGTCCTTGTGAGCACTGCGAGGGGTTGGCTTGGTCTAGGGTGCCTCGCCCACGTGGATTTTGCTGGAGTGCAGGAGCATAGCAGTGTGGAGTGCAAAACCATATGCTAGAGTCCTCGGGGAAAGAGCAACAAGAAGGGATACAGAGGGTGGCAGAGCTGAGGACACAGGCTTCGGAGGAATAGTTATACCTGTGGAGGAACCACCAGAAATTTGGAAAGTGGAGCCAGGAGTGTGCCTCCACTCCCAGCCCTGGGTGTGAGAAGCTGATGGCTTTCCCTCAGGAGTCCCTCGGGGAGACTTGGCCTCTTGCAAGAGGCAGGAGGGGTGTGGGTGAGGATGTTTCAGAGGAAGGAGAGTTTGCTTGCTATGGAAAGGGCGCCGGAGAACTGACGACAGGGAGGCTGTGCTGGGGCAGCCGGTGGCAGAGGTGAAATGGAGGAGCAGGGACAGTGCAGGTGACAAAGAGGCTTGTTAGGTGGTGTCTTTGGCAGAAGACAGGGCAAGGTCTTCAAAGAGAAAGGTGATCCCTCCTCCTCACCTAGGGGCTCGGGGCGGCCCGGGTGGAGGCTGGGGGATGGAGAATCTGCTGCCTCAGCCCAGGGTCAGCGGACCCGTTGGCAAGTTTGGGCTGAGCCGGGAAAAACCTGAGGGAGGTGGACGGGACCCCTGGCTACCCAGAAGCTAAGGGGTTAAGCAGGAGACACCCCCCCCCCCGAGACCCTCGGGGCACCCTCCACCCCCCTGGTGATGGGGTCAGCAGGGTCAAGGGAGAGCTTTTTACAAGGCTGAGGAGCCCCTCCCCGCCCATGGCCTGGAGGCCCCCGGTGTCCGGCACCCTGCTCCCCTCCCAGGCCCCAGCCCTCCCCAGTCGCGCCTGTCCCCGCTCAGGCAAACCAGCCTTCGGGACCGCGCGGCCGGCTCGGCGGGGATGGCAGCCCTGGCCCAGGACGTCCGCGCCGCGCTCTCGCGCCAGAGGCTGGACCACGTGTGGGCCGACACGCACTACGTGGGGCTGCAGTTCCCCGACCCGTGAGTGCCGCGGCGGGGGCGGCGCTCTTCTGCCGCGCCCCCGGGCTCCTCCCACCCCGCTCGTGGGCTCACCTCCACCCCGCTCGTGGGATCCCCCCACCCCGCTCCCGGGGCTCACCCCCACCCCGCTCATGGGCTCCCCCCACCCCGCCCCCGGGCTCCCCCCACCCCGCTCCCGGGGCTCACCCCTACCCCACTCCTAGGGCTCACCCCAACACCCTGCACTGGGTCGATGCGGCCGGGAGAGCCGGCGAGCAGCTGCCGCTGGAGGACCCCGACGTCTACTGCCCCTACAGCGCCACGGGCAACGCCACGGTGAGCGCCCCTGCCCCACCGCCAGCATGGGGGCAGCCCGGGCCTTCCCCTGGCGCCGGAGGCGGGGCGCGGCGAGCGTGCCTCAGTGTCCCCCCGTCACCCCCACCCCTAGGGAGAGCTGGTGTACGCCCACTACGGGCGGCCGGAGGACCTCCAGGACCTGCGGTCCCGGGGCGTGGAGCCGGCGGGGCGCCTCCTGCTGGTGCGCGTGGGGATAGTCAGCTTTGCCCAGAAGGTGAGGGTCCCTGCACGGGGGGATGGGAGGGCCTGGGGGGACCCAAGGGTCAGGGCAAATAGGAGAAAGCAAAGAACCAAGTGGATTGTAAGAAAATGTGGGCAGGGAACGAAGTCAGGAGGTTCCAGGGAAATCCGGAGGGGTGAGGGGAACAGAAACAGGGTGACCAGGATCTGGGAGCGTTGGAGGGATGCCAAGGCCCTGCTAGAAGGGAGAGACCAGGGCTAGTGCTGCCGGGCAGAAGGATTCTCCAGCCAGATGGGATGCATGGGTGCAGATCAAGGGCCTCGCCCCATTTCACTTGTACTGGCCTCTCCTGCCCTTACAAATGGCTTTTCTCGGGGGGAAGCCCTGAAGCCATCTCCCTCTCCCAGGTTGCCACTGCCCAGGACTTTGGGGCTAGTGGGGTGCTCATTTACCCCGACCCAGCGGAATTCTCCTGGGACACACACAAGCTGGGCCTGTCCAGCCACCAGGCTGTGTACGGACATGTGAGTCTGGGGAAGCTGGCAGCAGGGGTCTGGGGTCCCAGGGTGCCAGCTCCTTGGCTGGGGTAGGGCTGCCACGCTATGCTCCTGGGAGTGTAGTTTCAGCAGGGGCCCCCCTCTTCCTACAGGTGCACCTGGGGACTGGTGACCCTTACACTCCTGGCTTCCCTTCCTTCAATCAAACCCAGTTCCCTCCAGTCCAGTCCTCAGGCCTGCCCAGCATCCCAGTGCAGCCCATCAGTGCTGACATTGCCTCCCAGCTGCTGAGGTGAGCCAGGGAGAGAAGGTGGCAGACAGAGCGGGGGGCTGCGGCACCTCTGGGTCAATTAGAAAAGGCACCCCTTCTCCGAGCCGACACAGCCTCTTGCCAGGGGAGCTCAGCTGCATTTCAGCCACTGCAACCCCCCTCTCCGATGGGCATCCTTGAGCAGGACGCAACCTGTGCAACTGTCCAAGGTGGCCCTGGCTGCATTGCCCCCTCTCTTTCTCTCCCACCCCCAGGCAGGGTGCAGAGGCAGAGACCTGGGGCCAGGGGTGGGAAGGCAAGAAAGAGCAGAGAGCGGGGTTGGGGCTCTTCTATAGCCTGGGCCTCTCTGCCAAATCCAACCCTTTGTGACTCCCCCGCCTCCAGGAAGCTCGAAGGCCCTGTGGCCCCCCAAGAATGGCAGGGGCACCTCCCAAGCTCCCCTTATCGCCTGGGCCCTGGGCCTGGCCTGCACCTCGGGGTCAACAACCGCAGGGTCTCCACCCCCATCAGAAACATCTTCGGCTGCATCGAGGGCCACTCGGAGCCAGGTGTGCTGCCCCCTGGCCCAGCAGCACCCACAGCCAGCAGGAGGGGGCCACTGCTCCCCAGGGCTGGCTGGAGGTGGGGTGGCTTTGGCTGAGGTGGAGGGTGCCAGAGGGGTTGGCATCAGCAGGGACAGAGGCCGGCAAGTCAAGGCTGAACTGGGACAATGCGGGTGGCCCCGAGGAGACCTCACAATCCCACCCATCTAGAGATGGAACAGGCAGTCTTGCGTGATAGTGAGTTCCCTAGCACTGGGAGGGAGCAAGCACTGGTTGGATGGTGCTAGAGCAGAGACCTGAGAGCATAAAGGGTGGTCGGATTAGATAACTGGCCCTTTCTGGCATAAGAGGTGGATGGCAGTGGGGACTCAACGTAGATGCCTGAGCAGGAGAGTGGGTGATAAGGGCAGCTGTTGAGGAGTTTTGCACCCACGTGTGTCAAAGAAGAGGTGCAGGGAGCCCCAGGATGAGGCTCGGACTGTAAGGCTGGTGGTGGGAGTTGGTGTATGTGGGGGGTAATCAGAGAGGGATTTAAAGCCCATCAGGGCCTGGTGACCAGTGGGATGTGGTAGACCCCAGGAGACCTGTGGGTGGAGCAGGCCATCTGGGGAGGGCCCTGGGCAAAGGGGCAGCAGAGCTTGCAGGGCTGGAGTTGCAGACAGAGGTGGGGGGCTGTGAGACGGAGACCCGTGGAGGCCCAGGGAGCACCCTGGGGAAGGAGAAGCCTTTGGGTCCCTCTAGTATGAGCTGGGCCCCAACTGCACCCTCCCCCAGACCACTACGTCGTCATCGGGGCCCAGAGGGATGCGTGGGGCCCAGGAGCGGCCAAGTCTGCGGTGGGGACAGCCATTCTGCTGGAGCTGGTGCGGACCTTTTCCTCCATGGTGAGCAACGGTGAGCAACACGGAGGGCCTGGAGCGAGCAGGGGATTGCTCCAAGCCTGCTCCTCCACCAGGGACCCTGGGAAAGTTACTCCACCTCCAGTTCCTCATCTAATGGTGAAAGTAACAATGCCCCAGCGGCCCAGGGGAAGATACATAATGCAGTCTCCATCACTGTTATCATGGGGTCTGGGTGGACTCAGGGTGAGCCCTGGGCTGGGCTGGAGGTCTGTTGAGAGGAAAGAGAGACCCCAGGGAACCAGGACAGTCAGAGGACAAAGGGGCTCTTGGCTTGCCCCCCAGTCGAGCCCATCCTCCTTCTCCCCCATCCCCCCAGGCTTCCGGCCCCGCAGAAGTCTTCTCTTCGTCAGCTGGGATGGAGGCGACTTTGGGAGTGTGGGCTCCACAGAGTGGCTGGAGGTGATGGCTGGGGGTGGGGGTGGGAGTGGAGAGTCCTGGGCAGCGTTGACAGGTGGCAGGGAGAGGCATGGGGGTTTCATACCGCACACCCCCCACCCACAGGGCTACCTCAGCATCCTGCACCTCAAAGCCGTCGTCTATGTGAGCCTGGACAACGCAGTGCTGGGTGAGCCACGGCAGTGCCACCACCTGGGGCCCGGGCCCACCCCAGCCCCGGGGCCAAGCCCTGAGCCTGGCGTGCTTCCCCTCTCCTCTCTTCAGGGGACGACAGTTTCCACGCCAAGACCAGCCCCCTTCTGATCAACCTCATCCAGAACATCCTGAAGCAGGCAAGGGCTGGGCCAGGAGTAGGAGAGGCCGGGGAGAAGGGAGCCTGGGGGGTGGGAGAGGCTGGGGAGAAGGGCGGTTAGGGGTGGGGCGGGGCCTCACCAGTGCCCCCCACCCTGCCCCCAGGTGGACTCTCCTAACCACAGTGGGCAGACCCTCTACGAGCAGGTGATGTTCACTAACTCCAGCTGGGATGCTGAGGTGTAAGTGGGGGTAGGGGAAGTTGGGGAGTGAGAAGGAGGGGGAGCCTGGGCCCACGGAGCCCCACAGAGCTCCCCTCCCCAACCTGCCCCGGCCAGGATCCGGCCCCTGCCCATGGACAGCAGCGCCTATTCCTTCACGGCCTTTGCGGGGGTCCCTGCTGTGGAGTTCTCCTTCATGGAGGTGAGCCTTACTCCCCGACCCCAGAACCCCGGGCCCTCTGCCGGTCTCCGACGCGCCCCTGACCCAGTCCCCCACGCTGTCCCGGCAGGACGGCCAGGCGTACCCGTTCCTGCACACGAAGGAGGACACGTATGACAACCTGCACGCGGCGCTGCGGGGCCGCCTGCCCGCCGTGGCCCAGGCGGTGGCTTTGCTCGCCGGGCAGCTCCTCATCCGGCTCAGCCACGATCACCTGCTGCCCCTCGACTTTGGCTGCTACGGGGACGTCGCCCTCAGGCACATGGGCAGCCTCAACGAGTTCGCAGGGGACCTCAAGGTCCAGGACGCCGACCCCGCTCCCGCCTCTGGGGTTGGGGGGGAAGGGGAGCGCTAGATGCCATCCAGTGCTGCCCAGGCCAAGCCTCTGGTCCCTCCATCCCCAATCCCGAGACCCCCATGCAGAAAATGGGAGCTCTCTTCCCTTTGGCAATGAGAAGGGTGAAATCCAGAAAGGCTGCCAGGAGGAGGTGACATGTGAACGTTGTACAAGATGTTACTCCCTGGCCAGTCCCTCTTGCTCAGTTTTGAATATTTTGTAGCCGCCCCCCCCAACTCCAGTTCCAAGACCCCCTCTTCCTCGGGGCCCCTTTACTCCTGCCTGCCCAGTCCCCTAGGCCCCTGGGCCCCAGCCGGTACCCAACCCTCAGTCCACCCCAGCACACACCCCCCCCAATACCTCCCTCCTCCCGCCAGGCCCGGGGTCCCTGCCGGGTCGTTCGCCAGCACCTCCACCCTCCATCCCAGGCGGGGTGGGCTGGCCAGGCCCCTGCTGCCCGCCCCAGCCCTCGCCTCTGCCCTCAGGCCCGCGGGCTGACCCTCCAGTGGGTATACTCGGCGCGGGGGGACTACATCCGGGCGGCCGAGAAGCTGCGGAAGGAGATTTACAGCTCCGAGGGGAGCGACGAGAGGCTGATGCGCATGTACAACGTGCGCATCATGCGGGTGAGCGCCGCCTTTCCTTCCCATCCCCGCTTCTCCCCGTCCCCACCATCCCGGCCGCGCGCCCCCGCCCCGACGGTCCCACTGCCGCCGCCCGCGCTGCTCCTCCCTCTTCCCGCAGGGCTGGGGCCCCTTTCCCCGGATGCTGGCGCTGCCTGGTCTCTCCTCTCCCCTCCTTTCTCCTCTTCTCCCCGACACCGTTATGGAAGGAACGCTTCGGGCTGGCTGGTGCCTGTCCCGGGGCGCTCCCGGTCCCGGCCACACAGCGCTCACAGACGGGCCAGGCTGGGAGGGCCAGAGACTCTCCAGGCAGGCCCCTTGGCCAGTCACTCTCACCGGGCAACGTGGGGTGGACCTGGGGCGAGGCCCCTCCCTCCACCCCCTGCATAGCCCCACATGGCACCTACTTCCTCCCTGCCCCTCTGGAGAGACAAAGCATGGATCCAGTGGGCCCCAGTAGAAGGGTACAAAGGTCCTGGCCTGGGAAGTGCAAAGGGCTAAAGAAATGCAGAAAATGGGAGCTCTCGTCCCTCTGGCAGTGAGATGGGTGAAATCTAGAAAGGCTGCCCGGAGGAGGTGTCATGTGAAAGTTGTACAAGCTGTTACTTCCTGGCCAGTCCCTCCTGCTCAATTTTGAATACTTTGTAGCGCCCTCCCCAACTCTAGTTCCAAGCCCTCCTCTGCCTACCGTTTCCTCACCCCATGAACTCAACCCCTCAACCCTCTGATCATGGGAAAACGGTTGGTAGGGACTTTGGGCATGGAGCAAGACTTATAGGGCAAAAGTATAAGCAAGTTGTTCTCAGGGAGTGTGGGGTGAGGCCCCCCTCTAAGCACATACAGGGACCATAGTGCACATGTAAGCACAGTTTTCCCAGAGAACATGGCTGCCCCTTACAGGCTTGTGTTTTTCCTGCTTGTGCCTTTGCCTGTCTCCTTTGCATCACTCATTCCTTCTGTTTATAGATCTGTCCTTCTTTCTCTTCCTTGCTGCCTTCCACTCTCTCTCATTCTCTCACTCTCCTTCTCCTCCTCTTCCTCACCTCCTTCTTGATGGCTCCTTCTCTCCTTCTCCCCTTCCCTTTGCCCTCTGTGGAGACACCTGTGACCCCTGTGAGGCAAGGGAAGGAGGCATTGGCTCACTCCTGTTCATAGACCTTGCTTTAACCCCTGCTGTGCCAGACCCCAGGAACCCAAAAAGACATCTCTACCCCAGCAGTTGTCTCCCTTGAAAGGATGAAGGGCACGTCCTGTGTGTAAGGTTCAGGGCTCAGGCTCATGGATGGAGGGAGAAAGACGCAGGACGCAGGACTTCTGGGCTGGGACCCAGGGCTAAGGCAGACCCAGAGAGCTCTCTGGCTCCAGATGGGTGGTTGGCAAACTATGGCCTGCGAGCCAAATTTGGTCTGCTGCTTGCTGTTGTCAATACGATTTGTATTGCAACACAGCCATGCTCACTGATATACAAATCACCCATGACTGCTGTGGCCCTACAGTAGCAAAATCGAATAGACATGACCGCATGGCCCACAAAGCCTAAAATACTTGCGTTCTGGCCCCTTATAGGAAGAGTTTACTGATCCCTGCTTTAGACTATGTCTTGGGCCTTGGAGAACAGAAGATTTGGGTTGGGGCAGAGAAAGGAGGACATTCCCAGGCAGAGACCCAGAGTCAGGGTGTGGCAGTGAACCAGGCCTGGCTTTCCCCAGGAGCAGGGTG